>CM061919.1:237834655-237856800 GCA_031002005.1 Vandiemenella viatica | reverse complement strand
GGATCTCTTCTCTATCATCTGAAGGTTTCTTTGGAATATTTGCCTCTCCTGAAAATCATGTGTCTTGTTCTTTCTCAAATAACCGTATAACGGGTACCATATATACAGGTAGTTTAAAAGTTGATGTTTTTTTTTCTCATTCTTTTTCTAGTCCGAGAGTGATACGGCGGCAAAACTATTGACTCAGTTTTAAGTGATTCTCTGTATATGATTTCATTTGATAAAAACAAGAATTATATTGCGACTGTAACAGCCACCTGTCTAACACTACATTGGAAGAAGAAGAACAAGAACAAGAATGATCTCAAAATCAGGGAAGCTTCAAGATGTGAAACTTTTTAGTAACACACACCAACTCATATGTGACGTCGACGTCGAGGTCATTAGAGGCGGGAAAGTACTTATTGCAAGGAAGAAATTCTCTCATTTCCTTTTCATTAAACAATACCGACACTCACCTGGAGTGTTTTGGTGAAACCACGGATAAACGAAATCTCGATGACCGAACAGGGATTGGAATCTGCGTCCTCCCGAATGTAAGGCCAGAACGTAACTACTCATCTCTCCGACATTGCAAAATACCGTCAAATAATTGTGGAGGATAATTTCTGGTGGTATAAAATATGCTTGGCTAAAGAAGGTTTTAAAATAGACTACAAGCCACGTTTTAAATTTTTTAACGGAACACTGCAACTGTTGGTAGGAATGTAAACAGTTTTACTGCTTAAGTCTCTGAGATTAACCGTCGTAGTTGCACCGCGAAAAATCCACATAACAGAAATGAGATTACAGCTACTGAGAAATCATTCAGAATTATTTAGTATATAATATAACTATGCAAACATCGGAAAATGATTATTAATCATATTACGTAGTCATCATCATGTTGCTGCAGTAACTACAAAATTCAATCGTTTGTCCTCGGTTATCAAATTTATCACTACTCTGTAGCTTCTAGTTTTATTCAAATCTAGCGCAGAGACATAATGATGTTACTTTCAGCAATAGTATCGTAACAAATACACAGTTACAAGAGATTAAACACTGTGAGCTGTTAAAGCAGCTAGAATGTCGTCGCAGAAGACGAATTTCGGACGAGGAAACACTGAGCGGTTTAATGCACTCCACTTGTGCAGAGTAAGAAGGATACATTATAAAATTGTTTTAGCGTTTATTCCTTCATCTGACACGTAATCTTTACTGGATTGCACAATATTTCTTTTTCTATCCAAAACTTCAAATAAAGCAAGAATCATTGTTTTAGCAAGTTCTTTTAGCATTGTTTATTTATTTATTTACCTTTGGACGAAATCTTATTGTAATTTGGTAACTGACAAAAATTTGCTCCGGATCAATTGAACGTAAGATTCGTATACAAGCGCGCTTCTTTTTTCCAAATTTTTTTTGGTTAATATGACTACGGTGTATTAAATTTCGATCTTCTGAAATAGTGAAAACCAAATCTTTTGTATTTAGTTTAGGTAAATGAATACCAATCAATAATTTAGTTCCAGAGTGAAACGTACTTTTTTCAGTATTTCAAATAAATATAAAACAGATGATCACTGTCATTACAAACATTTACAAGCTGATTTTTATGAAGTGTTTAAAAGTTTTACAAATTCCAGAGTTATGAAATTAATTCGGCTTTTAATTCCAGCTTTAACGATACATCACCATACACAGGATTCAGTATATCAAAATCTATAGATACAAAGATGTATTAATTGTATTACATTCAACAACTGCTAAGCATACGTGTTTGAAATTGTATCAAAACATTTCCTAGCATTCCTCAATTAAAAGACTGAGTTATACCTTCCATGGAATCATTCTGTGTTTTTATGGTTCTATTATCATAAAAAAATTCAGAGATCCACTTGCAAACCAAATACAGGAATGAAAATCCGAATGTAGTAGGTGATTCATAACTTTTTGAATCGAAATTAGATAGTAACAATTTTGAATTCACGGTACAGCTATCGAGACTTCGGTTTTGGTAGAGTTCCCAGAATGACTTTAGTGAACGTGGAATCGATCCTACTTAAATAGTGAGGCCTAAATTTTTTCTTACACAGCTAATATTTCCCGTGTCATTACAAAAGATATATTAAAGACTCAACTGAAAAGATAAGGGCAAAAAGGAATTTGGATTTTTTTATCTATCCAGGCAACAAATCTTTTATTTTTACATCCCAATCAGTGAATCATGTGCTATTAGTCTCCTGACATACAGGAAACACGAGGGGAACGTAACACTTCATTAAACCACTCGTGCCCGAAGCCCGACTCGAACCGCGTATCTTGCTTCCGCGAGACAGGGCGCTTCCTAGCCACTAATCTTCCTGCTCGGCATCGGCCAATCTGAGCGACACACAGCGTTAGAGATTTACCAGCCCATAACTACTCGTTCGGCAACATTTATCCGCGTTGCAGAACTGTCCTGTTACTTCCTTGAAGCATTAAATTCAATAAACAACACGTTAAAAAAAAAATATGTTTGCTGTACATCATTAAACTAGGCGTTAGAATCAACTTGTTATATTTCACCCATTCACTATTGATGTTTAGTTGTTTTAATTTTTTTATCTTTTGCTCCGGATTATAGTTTTATTTTTTTACTTCAGTGAGAATTTTTACCTGCGGGAGGAGTAGGAGTAATATTAGCATCAGATCGGACTAAGAGGTTGGCCTACAAGAATAAGTTGATGCCACAAATAAAGTATAATACATGATATACATCATTAACTCCACTCGTGACCATCAATAGTCGCACAATATTGTTAATTACGCAAGCTTTCAGTCCATCATTTTTTGATATACCTTCCATCTTTACATCGGCAGTCGAATACAGAAGTGTAATGTGTAAAATTTTACCATATTCACTAATGAAGTTGATTTTCAATCAAATACTGAAAAAGCTGGAATCTAACTTTATTTATAACTTTTTTTAAAAAAGGTAGGAATGTTCAATGTTTTAAGGATCTTTTCTTGGTTGTAGTGAGAGAAAATCAGTTTTCTTTCGCTAAAATACATCTACAAACTTTTTTTTTTTTTTTTACGAACTTATATCTCACTGATTCCATCTCATGCTACCGGCAATATTTATTTAATAATTCTTTAAGTTCATGGTTTTTTTTTACGTTCTGTAGGTTCAAAAACAGACTTATGAGTAGAACCGGATAACAGAACGTTAGGGCAAGTAGATTCGGTAAATTAATACTAAAGTAATTAATTTTGTGAATGTATTATGTGCCATGTAGCAGACAGCTGCATCCAATGGCTCTGTAACGTTTCCACAAATTTAAATCCAGTGCAAAAATCATTTTTTGTATTAAATTTCTAGTTATTTTATGTTTTTGAAGACGATGTAATACATAAATTGTTTTGTGTCCTACCTTTTGTTCAAAACTAACATTTTGTTTTAAAGCGGTGACTTTTTTACTAGTTATTGACACTAAATAACTCTCAAATGAATTTAAAAAGATACAAATCAACTAATTTAATGTCTGTGTAATACATTTGTTGCCTTACTGTAATAACTAATCAAGTTTATGAAACGAATAAACTGAAATGTATTCCGTTTTTTGTGGGTCGAGTACGTGACAATTTTTCACAGTAACATGAGTGTACCACCTACCGGGTATAGGACTGTCTTTGCAGTTGTGTATAATGGGGTTGAATAATTCCCAGGAGGAATATGCGATTCAGGTCGTTCGGATTAATATGAGCATGGTAGTACAATGATACAGCACTTTTAGGTTTGTATAAAGAATCGAAAAAATATCAACATACGCTGATTTTCAGTTAAGAGTTAATATTTATTTATTAAACACTGGTTTAATTTGACATCGATAATTAAGTAGTTAGCGATATATGAAAGCTCCTGGAGTTTATTTGTCATCAGTTTTGTATGTCAGGAATTTGGTCATACCATATTGATCTACCAGAGGAGCAAATACGCGAGTAGAAGAATTGATTTAGAGCCTATTAAATGTGAATAATATTCCTACCATTATATTTGGAGATTTTAGTAAAGACGGTTTCGTAGAGGACAGTAAAATCAGTAAGAAATTTCATGACGAAATCGCACTACAGATCTTTAATCCAACTTTGTATTACAAATCAGATATGCAAGAGAATTTTAATTGTGATGTTAAGATTTATGTTTCCTTATTAGTTATTATTCTTCCAGATGATCTATATCATAATATAATTACATTAATCTAATAAAAGTGATTATAAAGTACTCAAAAGGCCAGCAGGCAAGGTTGTCAAGCGTTTCTTGTTAATACAAATTTACTGCTGCTCTTGGTAGAGGTACTAAGTAGTTGCGAGTGCTTGTTTAGTAACTTATTTTTTGTAAGATTTCTGTCAAAGTTTTTAACAAGATGCAGAGCTGTGTGCTCTTTTAAAACCTGAGTACGATATAACATCATATAAAAGTTATAGAAGCCAATTGTATTCGTGCCCGACACACATTTGCCTATTTCTTTTTTGCTTTGTTTTACTCCAACATACGAAGATATCATAAAAACATTAAAAAATAATCTGTTAAATGTGAGTTACTCTCGCGCAGTTTAAGTTCCACTTACAAATTTTGTAAAAAATAAAATTCACTAATTTGTTATTTTCTAAAAAAGTTTTTGAGACAATTCGTAATTTCGAAATAGAGTTCATTATTCGTTTGGAGAAATTGTCAATCTAATGATATATGTAAATCAAGCAAACCAAATTTCAGGTGATGAAAATTATAGTGGGTCTTAAAAAATTGTTAATACTTTCAAAAATGTATTCTCCAGACATATCTAATATCGAATCATATATACGATATTTATTTATTTATTTTATTTTATTTTGTTGTTGTTGTAGAATACATTTATTCGGTTAAGTTTAAGTGTTTAAAATAATGTCTCATTCAGTTATGCGAATATGCAGTGATTTATTTAGTTTAGTAGTTTCAACTTAAAACACAACGAAAATATTTGAAAATTTGAATAGGAAATTTCTTTTAGGAAATTAAATCAGTTGCTTGACTTTAGTTTAAGTTTGCTGCAGGCAGCCTCTGTACCAAAATGAAGCTCAGTGTTAATGTGCATTATTGAAAGGGCAGCCGGAGCAAAACCTGGTTCGCTCTGAACTGCCTGCCAGAGCAGTTAGGCCTTTAATTATGACCGCCCAAGAACACGCGCGGGTAAATTATTCCGCCGCTAGGGGCGCGCCGACGGGAAAAACAAAAAAGAAAACAAAGAAGGTAACACGAGAGCATCGATGGCAGCGGTGTCGGTTTTTTTTTTTGTTTTTTTTTTTTTCAGAATTCCAAATTCAGTGTGCGAGCGGCTACTGAAGCGACATATGGCGAGCGTAAATTTTTCCTCTGACCAGATGTACGCTTGACCGGTTTACTCGTTTTCATGTGCAGTGGAAATTCGGAATCAAGCATTCCCGGCCAATTGATTGTGGATCGGTGAGCTTTACGTTGTAGACCTCTGTTTAAGAGTTAATCGATACGGGATAGTATAGACAAAGAGGTTATTGAGGCTACTGCGGTAGTTCTTCAAATTTGAGTTAGGGAGCGTCCATAAACTACGTGGCTACATTTTGGCCTCCATTGGAACCCTCTTCCCTCCCTCCTGCCCAACTCTCCATATGTTACGTAGCTTTTTTCCCATATTAATTCCAGTAGACATTTTGTACTGTTTTCCCTTCACAGACTATCAATGAAATTATTGTGTATGTAAATAACACAACTGATATTTGCGTTATGTACTTTTCTATTTTTATAAATATTTTGAGTGAATTGTTAACACTGGCCACTCCTGAAAACTATCAGTTATTGGGAAAAAAACTCTTCCTCAGGTACAGTTAGAGATACTATTCTTCTCATCCATCATTGTTCATTAATTGACAAAACAGATAAAACTATCCTTGCCGCGTAAAAAACTATGAAGAGCTGTGCTTTTCGGTTTAAATTTGCTGCGGTTCTGTCATCTTTCTTGCTACTTTACCAGTTAATGATTCTTTGATCTGCTCGAACGATTCCTACAATTCACTGGATAATGAAAACTCGTTGGAAAAACATTTTCGATAAGTATCGTAAAGTTTATTGCACAGCGCTAATTCAAATAACACTTCAGTGAACACTATAATTAAAGTTGCACTGAAATTCACGTGACAGAACAAAACTAGAATTATTACGCCAACGAGTGGTGTAGTCGCACGTGGGAGATCCTAACCAAAACAGCATTATTTCAAATCATCAAAACAGTATGAACTGTCACTGCCTAAAAAATCAATCCCGTTTGACATCTGTTAGAGAATTTTAGTCCAGGTTCGCCATGTTTAATGTTTTTCCAATCTCAATGTGTCGTCGCGTGTCGGTTAGTTCAAATGCGTCAGCTGCGTGTAAGGCTATTTTCACACTACACGGCTTTGACCGAACGGCAGAAAATCGTACGGCGACATTCTTTCAGTAGCGTGAAGAAGAGCAAGGCTCCTTTCACATTACAAGGCGACGGCAAAACGCCGTCCGGTCGCCGCGTAGCAGCCGTCCACTGCCACTGCAACACACGGCAGCCGCACGGCGACAGATAACTCTGTGGCGTACTCGGCAAAATGCACGCTTTCACATTAGACGGTTTTCAATCGCACGGTCGTGCCCTCGAGCCATTGTAGTCGGTGTCTATAAAAATACATTTGTTGTCTTCTGTGTTATTTTTTTTTTGCTGTCGTCAGTCTTTAGACTGGTTTGATGCAATCCTCCATCCCTTCCTATCCTGTGCTAACCTCTTCATTTCTACATACCCCTTACAACCCACGTCCTCAATTATCTGCTTCATATATTCTAATCTCTGTCTACCTCTGCAGTTCTTACCTTCAACTGTTCCCTCCACTAACAAATTAACCAATCCAGCATGTCTCAAAATATGACCTACCAGCCTGTCTCTTCTTCCTGTAACCTTCTTCCATAAACTTCTTTTCTCACCCATCATTTCTAAAACTCGTTCATTTCTTACTTTGTCTGTCCACCTAATTTTCAGCATTCTTCTGTAGCACCACATTTCAAATGCTTCAAGTTTCTTTCTTTCCGGTATTCCTAAAGTCCATGTTTCGCTACCGTAAAGTGCTGTGCTCCACACATAGAGTTTTAAGAAGTTCTTTCTAATTCCTAGATCAATATTTGAAACTAAAAGGTTTCTCTTTTTCATAAAGGCTCTTTTTGCTAGTGCTATTCTGCTTTTAACATCATTCCTGCTTCGGCCATCGGTTGTAATTTTGCTCCCAAGTAACGGAACTCATTCACTTCTCCTATTACATCCGATCCTAATTTTATATTTAATCTGCTAGTATTGGTGTCATTTCTGCATATAGTTCAGTAAAGGCATATTCAGTTAATTTGTGTAGATTTTCTTTCAGTCTCTGATATATTAATCACCTACTTCAAGAATATAGAACAGTATAGTATAGGATGCACAAAAATTATATATATGTATAGAAATATGTTTCGTCGACGGTTATATAACACTGATTATAATGAATCGTAAACAAATAATTTCATCAGACAACACACCACTCGACAACACAGAGTGATAGAAAAAAGCCGTACGGAAACCGTATAATGTGAACGAATATGTCTTTTCGCATTTGCGCCGATCGATTTTCTGCCGTTCGGTCAAAACCGTATAGTGTGAAAACAGCCTAACCACACGCAATGACTTTATGTCACAAGCATGCATATCACTTTTAGTATATACGATATCTAAATCAATTAAACGACGGAAATAGATATCCACCTGGTGTCTGTACCTTATTTTAGCAGTAACAAATAATATGAATGAAAAGCTTCGTGGCTTGGTTTGTAACCCTCTCCCCACCACCTCCCTCCACGAAATGCAGCATAGCCTTCTACCCAACCTCTCTTCCTCTAGACCAGACATGGGCAAACTTTTTAAGAGGAGGGCCGGATAAAATAAAAAATTATCTAGACGGGCCGAAAAAAATGGAACATAGCAAATTTTTATGAGTGATAAACTTTTTATTTTTATTTTTACATCACACACAACATATATGCTACAGTGGTAAAAACTTACAAAAGTTACAAATATTGATTATTCTTTAGAAGAGTATGAAGGCGCATGTGACAAATGAAACTATGACTGACCTTCTAAGAATTGTTCATAATCTGGTAGAAACTGGAATGAACTGATTCACAGTAGTGAAGCTAAATGGTGCTCAGTCAATCGGTCTCTAACGCTGTTTTTGCGAAGCTTCATAGTATAAATAACCTGTTCACAGATGTAGGAAGATGCAAACATCGCAATTATCTTCCCAGGGTGAGATTTCAGGTTTGGGAAACTTGGTTTTGACAGAGTCTTGTAGAACTCAATTTGAGAAACATTGAGAAATAGTTGCTTCAATTCAGTGTTATAGTGCAACTCAATCAGTTCGAGCTGCAATTTTGGTTTGACTGATTCACAATCTACTACGGCACTACGCACACTCAGTTAATATTAGATGCGATAATACTACAATGAGAAGGAGAACGTCATTCTATTCTAGCTACGTGTCCAATGTGTAATTATAGGGGTTATTGAAAACAATGTCGCGAGCCGGATTCACTAGCTCGAAGCGCCACACTTGGCTCTGGGGCCGTACTTTCCTTACGACTGCTCTAGACTGAGTCACGTAGTTAATGGACGCTCTCTCATAAACTGAATTTAGTGCGATTCCTGAGACTGACTGACACTTTTCTTAACGTGAATGAACAAAGGATAAACGGAAAATCCCAGCAAGTTGGTTGAACAGACTCCCACAAAAATGATTTCAGAAGATAGGTCTTTGGTGAAATTTCCGAATCCTTCCACAAAATTTATTTGTTTCAGTTGCAAGGAAATTCCTTCTTTTCCACAGGATTAGTATATACGTCTTAAGGAAAATTACTTGAGCGACTGGACAATTTATTAAACTTAAGACATATTATGGTTTAAAGATGAAAATGGTTTTGAAATTTTAAGTTTGATCAGTTATGATTAGGCCAAGAAGTTTACGTAACACCCTCGTACACCGGTTCAATGACCAAGCTCTGTGGACCAGTGGATGAGTGGTAAAGCTCAGGACGGAGCAGGATCTAGAAGGGGCAAACTGAGACGCTTGCCCCGGCGGCAACTTCACGAGGGTGGCAAAATAGTGTTTGAAGGGTGGAAGGGTGGAAGGACGGAAGGACAGAAGGGCGGAAGGACGAAAGGGCGGAAGGTATGAAGTTTTTTTTTTTTTTTTTTTTTTTTTTTTTTTTTTTTTTTTTTTTTTTTTTTTTTTTTTTTTTTTTTTGTTCGAGGGAGCGTCAGTCTTACAGTTTTTGCTTCGGATCAAAAAATTCCTAGTTCCGCCACTGGCTCAGGACTTGCAATCGGGAAAATGCGGGTTCAATTTCCCGTCCGGCAATCCAGATTTCGATTCTCCTCGGCTTCCCGAAATCGCTCCAGTTGAATGCAGGGATGGTTCCTTCAAAAGGCCATTGTCCAATTCCTTCCTATTACTTGTTCGCCATCCTTTCCCGGCTCTAATAACATCGACGTTTAGAAAAGTCCGAGAAAAATAAGGAGACAATCTTTTTTGTTTCTTCCTATAGGGTTGTAATGTTACTTCAGCTTGTTTGGGCTTTATTTGAGGATTTTTGAGGTGTCTTAGAGTGTGGTGCAATGTTTACGTAGAATGCGCGGGGTAAAATGTTTCACCAGAGCTATTTATTGTAAAAGCTACACTTTGTAGATACCTCAGCTAAGTTGCACCATATCCAGAAAATTGTAGAAATCTATAAATAGCAGTGAGTAGTCTTTTCATCGCCAAGCAGTCACAGTTAGCATATGACAGCTCTCGACCCGGTGTCTCCATTAGGAATGAAACAGTGATTTCACTGGTAGATGAATTAGCTCAACGATTGATGAGGTTGAAATGAAGGTTTGGACGAGTGTTTGGATCGGAAGTGATTCAGAAAATGTAATCGAGGGCGCGGAATATTGTCTGAAGATCTGGTGTTTAGCTTCGGTGTTATGAAAGTACGACTATTTTTAATGTGTTGTGGAGGGCTCATGTAAATTCAGAAGTGTATAGAGGCGATTCTGCCAAAATATTTCAGTATCATTTTTTTTTTTTTTTTTTTTTTTTTTTTTTTTTAACCCGGTGATAGCTTCGAGTGGTGGAGTTATGTAAAAATTCAATGATAGCAGGATATTTGTACATCAACGTTTTTCATTGTTCATTGTTACTAAACAAAGCGACATTGCTTTTTCACTGTAGTGAAGATAGTCAAATGCGTTATTTTGTATGAAACATAGATACAGGAAGTGAGGATAACGTATTAAAGAGTAGTATATTTGTTGCGCAACGGTATGGAGCTATTCAGGGAAACATATAGAGGGCTTCAATTTTAATTGTGAATAAATATAGTAGCCTTCTTAGGAGAATAATTTTTGAACCTTCTACTTGAGAAATAACTAATAAAAAAAAGTTTCCATAGTGTAAAAAAAAAACACATTTTTTTTTTGCTATCGTGCGGTGAAAACTTTTGATTATTATTTTATGTCCTATTTGAAAAAGTCAGGACAGTTTTAAATATGTCTCAGACTGTTATGAAAATAAATTTGTTTGGATAATTTCAGTAGTTCTTTGGAACTGAAGTTGTCTGACGTCTGTTGGAGTTAGCAACCAACCGAGTAACACTGATTACTCCTTTAAAATAAAATAATTCTGTAAGCATTTAAGTTGACTTGCAGATTTAAAAAGAAGACCGTTATACATCACGCATGTTGAGATAACAGTGTCTTCTACTGCTAGAGTGTGAAGTGAGGGTGTGGAAGCTGTAAGATAACAACAATAGTAATAATTAAGTATAAAATAATTGGTGTAAATAAGGTATTAATACGCATGGTGATACGGCTTCATATTACATAACTGCATAAGTAAACTAGGTTGGGTAGCTTTTAAGAAGCATCGTAATGTAATGATTATCGCTGAGATTATCAAAAACATTTGTGTATTCGTTGTTATGGAGGAAGTATATTTAAGTTTAGTATGAGGACTAAAGATTTTTTTTTATCAAATGAGTAAGAGAATGTAATTATAAATGGTAAAAATAAATGTTATTAAGCTGAAAAACGTGAGAAATACTGGTTGCTTTGAAGCAAATAATTTATGAACTAACGTACGTCATTTTGGTTGTGAGTCCAAAACGCATTACGGGCTACATCTAACGAAAAATAAACAAACAACAAATAACCTTGAAAAGCTAAAGTAATATTACATAACATTCAGCGTTAAATTCTCTTTTTGCTGAGTAAGTTACCATTAATTTGCTTCTGATTGCTTTCAGATTCTCGTATCGTAGCCAATCGTTACAAACAGTAACACTTCGTTGGCTGCTCTTAACTCTCCTTGACAACTGGTTCCTTGTCTTCGGTTAAACCTCTTTGGCGCCGGTCCAGCAAGCTGCCGCAGTATTTTAACAGCAGAAGTTTGTTCCTTCGTGCTTTCATTCCAGTCGTGTAAAATACTATCCACAGGAGACAATCTACTGCTTGCTTTCCTTGCTACTGGAGCTACTTGAATTGGAAAATGTACAAAAGAAAAGAGCTTCCTGCATGTATCTCATAACTAGCGGAAGATTCTTTGGCTCGGTGGACTGACACGATACCGCAATCCAATTTGGGACGTCATGAGATCTGTCATGTTGTTTATATATGTAATAACGTATCAATGTTGTCATTTTTCTTTAGTGCCATCACGATTTGTTATGTGCAGGATCTATGTAATGACAAAATCCAAATACAAGATAATATAAGAGAATTAAAAATTCCATAAAAGCTGAAAGACTACGCACAGTTGGTAATGCAGTTCTTTTCCTCATCTCTCTAAAGAACAACATTTTTAGCGTAAAATAAAATAAAAAGGCTTTTATAAGTATAGTGTGTTCTGAAAGAGAAACTGTTTTTATTTCAATTGAGAAACGAAACAGATCATGTCTGTATCAACTTATTCATAAAACTCTTTGGAGACGCATATTGTAATCATTTCATTTCTGCGGAATAAGAAAATATTCTAATCTGTAATTATTGTAACATTACAACGAGTTGGTTTATTGCAAATTCAAACTCTCCTCTGACACAGTTCATTTGGCATCACGTTTTTCATTTATGGTTTTGCTTGAAGAATTGGAATTATTCAGCTTCAATTAGGCTTATAAAGTGTTCGTTGCTGTTAACGAAATCTTCCTGAATCTTTCCAAATCCATATTTTTTTTTCGCATCGTATGATGTTTTCTGGACGAGAAATGAAGTTGAATATTTTCTTGGTCAACCAATAGCTATCCATTCTGTGTAACTGCTAACAAAGTTTTATTCTTTTTTATCGTGTCAGTAAATATTCTCTATTTTCTTGTACAAACCTTGACTTATCCTTTTTTTTTCCAAAAGTTGTTTATCCTGTTGTTGCCATACTTTTTTTTACTGCTAATATTCTTTCCGTCTCCAATTCTTCCAGTTTCCCTCATTCATTCAGCGCCAAACATTCTGACCCAAACTGTACCTCTGGTTAAATTACTGTTGCGTAGTGTCTGAATCTTGCTTGCAATGACATGGATTTTATGTCGTATCGGTTTTACATGATTTTACCTATAGTCTACTATCTTTCTTAGTCTTTGTATGCTGATTATATTATCTACTCCATTGAACTGTACCGAGCAAGGCGGTGTAACGGTTAGCGTTCTCGCCTCGCATTCGGGAGGACGGCGGTTCGAATCCCCGTCCGGGCATCCAGATTTGGGTTTTCCATGGTTTCCCCACATCACTCCAGGCAAATGCCGGGATGCTTCCTTTTAAAAAAAGGCCATGGCCGAATTCCTTAAAAAAAACATTGAACTGTATAAATTCAGCAAAAATTAAACTTAATCAACTCCTCCGATCTTTCCGTGTTGTGCATTTAAGTATTTTTCTCTACTTTGCGTATGCGAAATTTATTTACTTTTCTCGTATGAGATTTTAAATTCGGTTCTAGCTGCAAATACGCGTAGAGTTTCTGTCACTAATTTAACGTGTTTCCTATTCGGAAAAAATATGTTTTGTACCATATCTTCCTATTCCTTGTCGAAAATTGATTCCTTCAATGTTCTTCTCCTGCTGTATATTTTGCGCTCCCCTGTTTTTTCTTCTCCACAGCAAAAACACTTTGCGACGGCGAACATTTTCTTGGTGGTAAATGCGGTGTTTTGCAAATTTTCTTGGAATGTGTTCTCCCGTTACTTCATAATGATTTTTAAGACAAGACTTAAAATCTTAGAATCTAGAAATAGCAGTTTCCCACTTTCTCCAGCCTGATTCTTTTCTCTTTTCCACTGTTTCAAATCTAATGCGTAAAGTTAAACGGAAGTCCCATGAGTGATTAAATATCGACTCACAAAATTATTTCTTATCTGCAATCCAGACTATTATTATACTGTATCTGTATATGATTTGTGATCAAGGGTAGTTGGAAGAGTTCAAGACATTCTTCAGTTTATATTTTCAACATTATAACAACCACCTCTGATAAGAAAAAGGCCAGTCAACTAAACCCTCTTACAAGCGCAATTAAACAAATGATTTGATGGAATATATTGTAATTTGACACGTCTGCTTATGAGGTATACACCAATGTATAATTTTATTTTTGCCGGTGGTATCCCCATCCGATGCGCAGGTAGAGAACTTTTCAGACTTTCCGATGCAGTTAACTGTTAATTACTGGAGTGGGATAGAACTTGCGAGCGGTTCCAATATAACGTCTGCATGTGTGTACTGGAGCGTCTCCTGTTCGTGAGAGTATTAGCGGTTTCCGACCGCCTGGAGTGCAGCCGACAAAGAGCTGAGGGCTAATGGAGGAGGTAATGGAGTGCTTCACATGCTCCATACTGACGCGATCTCTCACATGTGTTCCTTAAACACCACCTAGGATGATGAGACGAACTGCGCACTGCCTCTGGACAGCATGTGCACGCACGAGGGATGAGCGTGGAAAATCTTTGTAACAATACAGAGTATTTATCCCTACCGTTTATCGATTTAAGTAATTAAGGTCGTGCCTTGCAACTTAAACTTCTTGTCACTGCCTGTCTACCTGTTAGTTATTTTTCTTCTTATTCACCACCTTTTATCAACATATTAGGGCGGCTGCCTTTGATGAGTTTTACCCATCGTTGGCATGGTCAGATTTGGAGCTCTATTTTTACGGCTGCATACTCTTTGTGTCGCCAAGCATTTTATACCTACTGCCAAGTGGTATAAAGTCCGGAGACAGCGTTTACACGATGCGAATTGACTGGAAGGACAGTAGGCAGGAGCGTGGGTGGTGGGGGTAAGAGAGTGAACTGGCATGCTAGTAATAATTTGACGAGAGTCCACTGTCAGGACAGTTCTTTAGTCCTACGTTGTGATTTTCTTGAAATTATGTCCATATTACAAGAAGGAATTAATAATGTAGCTGATTTGTTAATTATAAAGTTGAACGATATGGAGACTACCAAAAAAAAGGTCCAAATGGGTAAGAGATTGGATATCAAAAGAAACGCTTCAAGTACCTCAACGACTTTTTTTAATGAAGTTGTAATTGAAGGTGTAGAGATGTACAGAAATCATTTAAGACTAACTGAACATACAAAATATTCGCGTGTCTAAAATCTTGAGACGATAGCTCACTTGACGAGTGGGGGAAGTTAACGGACCTAACGGTGTTCTATACCGTACTGTACCGCACAAGTAGCTGGATTCTCTCGAATAACGAAGGGCGAGGGTTCTGCTGGTCCCAACTACAATGTACTCTCCGGGGAAACTATTTGTGTGTAAGCACCGTAGAGAGAAAAATGCCAGCCTCGTCTTAGGGACATCGACTCTGAACGGCTGGTAAGGTTTAAAAATCGGGGAACTCTGAAGACTCGCGAGGTGTACCGACTTTTATCGAGGGTAATAAGTAGTTCCATACATTAAAGATTGTGTGATGATGGAGGGTATCTCTCTGTGAGCCAATGAATGACACTAAAATTGTCATATGACCCAAAATTCTATGCATTTTTTTCCCCCACGTCACCGTGTACTGTTTAGCGGACGTACCTTGGTGAAGATGGATGGAGAAAGACGGACAAGCTGCAAGAACGAAGTTTGGCAGTGGGAGTATTACGTTTCCAGCTAATCAATCCTGCATGTCTCAAAATAAGACTTTACCATCGTGTCTCTTCTTTCTGGAAGACTCTTCCACAAACTTCTTTCCTCACCGATCATTTCCAAAACTCATTAGTTTCGTACTTTATCCGCCCACTTAATTTTCAGCATCTCTTCTATAGCACCACATTTTAAATGTTTCAATTTTGTTTCTTTCTGATATTCCTAAAGTTCATGCTTCCTTACCATAAAGTGCTGTGTTCCACAGATAGATTTTTTAAAAGTTCTTTCTGAATCCTAGATCAATTATTGTTAATTAATAACTTTAAAGATGACAGCCCCATTGCCTACTACGCGTTGAATTGCATTGCAAGGTGGCACTTCCCGCCTTTGGGCACAGTACGATGCGTAGGTGTGCCCAGACATACTTTATTTGATCCATTTTCGTCGGAGTTAACTAAATTCAAGTTAGTAACGATAACAATTCGTTGTCTTCATTGTCAGTTTAATTCTGTAAGAGGGAAATTCAACTGCTGTTCTCACTTTGAATAAAAGGGGACTTCATATAAGAACTGTTAACTTTTAATAGAAGTTCACGTCCCGTACGTATCCAGGTAGAAAATTCAAACCACAAGAATTCATAATTTAGCTCACACCAAGAAGTGAAGGCGTCAGAATAGACTAAAGAAGAGACGGTCAATGAAAGTCTCAGGTTCAATTAGAATTGTTATTCAAAGCCTAGTGACAGGCCCTTACATTGGATCCAAATTCTCCTTTTGAGACCGACCGACAGCTGACGTAACTGCCGAATAAGAAGGTCGTTTTGGAGAGTGTATTAGCAAAGATTTATCTCTTTTTGTTTATCGAGAAATTCGTTTAACGGAAATGCGCTTGAAAAAAGCTGTTTAATCGAGTATCGCGAGTTTACTCTTTTGATTACGACAGACAGTTCCCGGTAGAGGAATAAGGTATCTTGCATCATTACTCGCCGCTAGGACATTACGTCACATTACCCGACTCGTCTGTCAACTTTAATGGCGTGAAAGCGACTCGCTCCTGGTCCGGCGCCGTCACTCGTCGGGCTCCCGTGATTTATGGTGGCCGCGGCGGTCTGGTGCCGTCTAATGCGCCATGAACTCGCCACCACTCCTTATCGCCCAGTCACCCGGTACCGCTGGCGTGTTAGTTGGCTTTGACTGATGGCTCCAGAAAAATGCTGGCCGGATATCCGCCAACTCCAGATAACTGGAATTGCTGACGGTCAGCGCACCAGCTTTTGATGAAGAGCTACACATCCGTGTAAATTATTCATGCAGATTGTTTAAGATAAATACTAGTAGCTATTTACTAAATTTTGATATCAGTGTTTGAGAACCAGCGATTAGAACTCACAGTCACTTGATGCAGAGCCAACTTCATACCCTCGAAGTGGACAGTCTTGACCAACTTCTCTGCACAACAGACAAACAACATGAAACTCATCATCGTATTTGGGGACCATCTATAGTTTCCCGGGCGTGTTTTAAGAGTCTTACAGTGTTCCGGTGTTGGTGGTTATAGAGTGTCTCTTGTCTAAGAAAGTTTCATTGTTCATAACAGATTCACAGTTTCATCCTCTTCTCTCTATATCCTCCTTCAGTTGGTCAATCCAATTTCATCTAGGTCTTCCTAATGGTCTGCTGAACATGAAACTCGTGTATTACCAAATTGTAACCACACCTTCCTTCCTACATACTGAAATGGATGATTTTTGACAATTTGTATTGGGAGGGATAAAATCTTTCAACTTTTTTGTTGGATTACTGATTCAGGAGGGCCAATGTTAGGTGAATGTTCATTCAAGCGCTTTATTCATTCGGTGGTGAGAAATTTTGCACAGGGTGGATTATGTGATTTAAAGCGTATTGATAGTAGATTCTGTAGAACGCATAAAGGAAGTGGGTTTGCATGTGGCTTTAGCCTCGTTTCTTCCCCTCAGCTCTCGCTGAATGATTTTCATTAAGACATGCAGCATACTGCCACTAATGAAATTATTTTTGTCAATATTGTAATATGTGTATAAATGTAATCAGAGGTTCAATGTGAGAAATAGTTTGTTTAGTTTTTTAACAACATTTAAGCTGTAGTATCTAAGAATTCTGTCTTAGCTATACTGCAGGTTAGAGGTCTCCACTTAGAAAGTACATCGATGTTTTTATTCGATGTAAAATATTGGAACCCTGCATCGATGTTTTCGTTGCATCGCTTGCAAACATCGATGTTTTTTCAACATTGAATACTTTCATGTTTTTCTTAGCTCAACAAATACAAACCAACAACATTCATCGGCAAATGTCGTTCCATTTATCTCCTACGTGTTCCTTTAAAATCTCCAAGAGAAAATGTGATAATAGTTTGATATTCACAATTTCCAGTTGAAAGTAGATACTTCGTTGACTTTCGTTTGGTCCGCGTGAGCACAGAGCAACACTATACCAGCAATGTAGTCCTGTAACTGTAATGATGTGTTTAATTTCATCCTTTTCTTGTTTATGGCTTTACGCCTCGTCAACGTCTAGGACATTAGAGGCAAGAAAGGACTGGGGGCAAGGAACGGGAAAGAATTCGGCTGGGGCCTTTTGAAGCATTCATTGGGAGTGGTTTAGGAAAACCATCGAAAACCCAAATCTGGATGCCCGGACGGGGATTTGAACCCGCGTTCACCAGAATGCGAGGCCTTTCACCCAACATTAAAAAATAAATTTTATGATATTCTGTGTTGACTAAGTAGTGTTGTATGAGTGAGGTATGCTTTGTGATTGAAACAGAGTCTACAAATTAACAGAAATGTTTTATTACGATAAAAAACCAGACATTAAATACCAAAGTCTAAATATACCTGAAAATATTAATTTTATGTATTTAACCACTTGACACCAACGGTGTTTTGACAAACTTGGCAGAAGTCGTTTTCCTTTCATTCTGTTCCTTTGTTGACTGACTATTTGAGCCGCCTTCGAAAACGTTCGGATACAACAGAAGTCCCAATGATTGTCAATCAGATGTTGCCCTAAACCGGTTTATATCTAAATATTGAGTAGTATCAAGTAACACTCAGTTGTTTTAGAGCAATAATATCTTAATTCGATTCACAGCAAACACCGGCAAACCGTAGGAGTGAACCTAAGAAATTGAATTTATTCATTCATCATACGGACAGGATAACCAACCGCAAGAGAATTTCATCTTCACCGTTGTTATTTCCCGCCAATTGCTCACAGGTGTCACTACCTGTTAATGACAGTTACTTTAAATTGAAATAATTTATTTGAATCTTGGATAAATTTAGTAATGTCAACACTTAGTTCTATTATTTTTGTCATTATTAGCCAGAGTTAGTTTTTTATTGATTCGATGTTTGTACAAAAAAATCGATGCATCGAATAGATAAATTCTTTGTCAAAACATCGAATCAATCCAATGTATCGTATGGAAAACATATTATGGATACGATGCATCGATATTTAGTGAATATCCTTACTGCAGGTTGGTCTCGCTTTGAATTGTCGCAGTGGTAGAGTGAACGGTTCTTCATGTAGACTGATATGCAGGTAATGGCCAAGCAAGTGGCTATATATGTGCCGACTGTTGAACTGTGGTTATTAAAGGAGATCATCAAAGGTGGACCGGGTGTGATGGCTGAGCGATAACTCTCTGCCCTGGCATTCGGGAAGATGCGGGTTCAAATCCCCTTCCGGCCATTCAGATGATCTTGGGAAATTACTGCAGGTGAATGGCGGGATGGTTTCTTCAAAAGGGTACGGTTAAATTCTTGCCAACCACTATCCCTTCCCACTTATAATGACCTGGACGTCGACGAGGCGTAAAGCACGAAAAAAATTATCAAATTACTTTCGTATACCGGAGTGTCGAATGCCATTTTTTGTATAATAAATCAAGATTCAGTGCCCCGTATGGTTTTATGAGAACATGACGACAATACCCACTCCTCGATTTCTTCGTCAAGTGGCAATCCTTCAAAAAAAGAGATGAGCTTCCTCACCTTTGTCTATGATCACAGACGTGCTGTTAACATTTTTTTTAGTGCATGTGCCGGAAACCATTTAACAAACTTTGTTCTCCGTTAGTTCATGGACGAGTCAAATTACTTCGAAATTCGACATAGGCAATAATTGGTTACGTTGACAGGACAGGCTAATCCATTCACCAATTACTTCATAAAGGGCTATCAATACCATGATTTAATCAAAGAATAAACTCGCAGGTAGACCTGACAGTTTCAGTGAAACATCTCATTGTAGTTCTATGAACGGCGTTTTCCCAATCAGGAGAGCAATATTTCGAGGTATAATACGTGAGAGGAAAATTATTCAACATCTATGATGAAATCTTATCACAGGGAATGCAGAGAAAAATATCCTATGGCTGTCCCGTGTTAGTTTCTAATTACTCTGAAAGCGCACTTTGTAAGCGCTTATTTAACTGTTCTCTCAAGATCTTTGGATGGCAGCCTTCTGGTAATAATACCCGGAGTGGTAGCAACATTACTTCCCCTTCCATCTCCCCCTGCTTAACAGAACAAAATTACCCTGATGGGGTGTACCAGTTTTGCCCCTTTTTAAATCCTACGTAAAATCGGTAATCGCTGTTTTATTACAAATCTTGATAGGCAGGAGGGAAATAAACTTTCACGTACATTTATGAGATTTCTGAGCGTTTACCAAAAGAAAGTAAAAGCTTTATCGTTTATAAAAAATTCCGAAGCTTTGTAGTAAAAATATGTTAGTCGTGAATACAGGTCCTAACGTAGTAGGCCTACTACTTTCATTGTTTTATTAAGACGAAAACCATGATACATTCTCATTTAGCGAAAATTTTCATATAATGAACGTGAAAGGATTTTTTTTTTAGTTTTTTGCCCATTTAAATAGTGTATTAATATTTCAATAATCAGTAAATAATTGCTTGTTAACTATATAAACAGATTCATCAGTAATCAATGTTGATTCCATTTGCAAAATCAGATTTCACAGCCTATCTGTGGAAATTAATTTCCCCCCTCCCTTCTCTCTGAAATTATGTTATTATTTTGCCAGTCACGTTTGGCACAACGCTACGAAAATATTAAAAAAGTTGTATACGAAACAGTCAGTTTTATACCAATAAATAACAATAAGAAAAAATATGGGGACATAGCGTAGTGAGATTGAAAATTACATACGACTCGCAGTTTTTGATGTCTTGTTTAAAATGGTACAACGTTTCTAGCTACTATTAACCAGCCCAACATTACCTTGCTGTGATGAATACACCTGCATCGTATAGTATGAAATGAACAGCGCATCTCTCCGGTTAACGGAGACGGTTTCCCCCGCCACCCCCAACATAACTTCGTATCCGCCCTCCAAACTTTCTCCTCTGTTGTTCCACCCTACTGCTCGGGGCCGTTCGCTGACAACTTTGGGGGAGGCCTTCTTTAAAACTTGTCCCGCAGTTACACCTCGTGCTCCGCGCCGTAGTTACCGCTTCTTTTAACAAGTCAACTCTCATTTGCGCAGTTCCCAACTCATCCTCTCGTAGCTCAGCCGTATTCGACACAGAACTAGTGACCACTGCAACACCGCCAACTATGGACTGCCTGCACGCGTACTGTACTATGAAGTCGGTAATACCGTAACAATTGACGTCGTTAGTACCGGTACAGAAGCTTATTATCGCCCGAAATTAATACTGAACACTATACAGGAACACGTTAGTTCATCGTATGGAAAGTAAGAATTCTCGGACAAAGCCTTTGCTCAGTAAGGAGGCACCACAGATATGGAAAATAACCCAAGAAGGAAAATGGAGTAAGGGCCTGCACTCCCACACTGGCCTTATCCACTTATACATTGCCCTTTAATATCCCGTAATACAGCATATAATATTTTTTATTCACTTTAGTTTTTACGAAGTTCTACAATAATACTCTTCTTGTTTATTTGCGACTTTGTTATTACGCTACACTAATTTGTTGTGCAGAATCTGGAATCTTTCACTTTGTCTAAACGAATTTTAATTTTAGTACATCTTTTTTTTTGTTGTGCTGTTGAATTGCACTAGTTTTACTCCTGGTTCGTTCTACTATTGGCAATCTCTGGGCATTTAGCTCGTTTGTGAAGGATTATTTATAAGAATATGAATTATTTCAAGTATAGTTTTTCCTCTTTTGATGCATCCTTTGGCTGTGATTGGCCATCATGATAACAAATTCCTTTCTGTTGATTTTATATCTGGAACAAACATTGGTAGTTTGCCCAAATAGGTTCTAAGTTCTGTGGTTGCTGTTCTTTAATGTTAAAGCCTCCTTGCACCCATTACAAACTTTTTTTTATTACTTATGGCTTTACGCCTCGTCGACGTCAAGGTGATTGGAGGTGGGATGGGACTGGGGACAAGGAACGGGAAGGAATCGGCCATAGCCTTTTGAAGGAAGCATCCCAGCATTCGTCTGAA
This sequence comes from Vandiemenella viatica, assembly GCA_031002005.1. Classification (NCBI taxonomy): domain Eukaryota; kingdom Metazoa; phylum Arthropoda; class Insecta; order Orthoptera; family Morabidae; genus Vandiemenella; species Vandiemenella viatica. The sequence continues at coordinate 237,835,123 of CM061919.1, read as the reverse complement.
GTGAAACCAAGGAAAACCCAAATCTGGATACCCGGAGGGGATTCGAACTGACGACTTCCCGAATGCGAGGCAAGAGATTTAACCACTCATCCACCACGGTCGGTCCCCCATTAGAAATATTTCATTTCAATCACAGTCAAAAGAACCAACCTGATCTGATAACAAAAAAATGTCGTATAGTACTTTACTCTGTCCCATTACTTTTTTCCCCCCTGAAGTTCAAGAACAACGCTAATGTTATAAATCAACACGACAATTCGGTTGCGTTGCTAACCATAATGGTGCGGCAATTTTTGTCGATGGGTGCAGTATTTGTCACGAAGTGGAAGTCGCTTTTCACAGGGGACAGCTAGACCAGAAAGAAACAATAATAAAAATAAAAAATTGTTCTGGAGCGAGTGGAGTGGAGTAGCAGTTTAGCTCGCCAGCGCACAGGGAGGATGCCATAAATCTTGGCGCCATGAAGGG
>CM061919.1:237813299-237833655 GCA_031002005.1 Vandiemenella viatica | reverse complement strand
GGCTAAAAGTTTGTAATTCTAAGTATTAATGTGAGCTACGATGTTTGGAGAATAATATGGAATGATTTATGCGGATAATTTTGTATGTAAATATCTTTATTTGTCATTTTTGTTAATTGCATAATGATTGTGAATTATTTTGAATTAATTATGATTGTTTTAATGTGATTTTAATTGTTTAAGTATTTTTAGAATTCCAGAAACGTCGGTCGGAAGTATTTGAATTATTCTGGAATTTTCTGTGAAACCTATACAAGCGAACGGCAGAGACGAATTTTAGTGTTGTATTCAGTATTCAGAGTATTGCGAGTAGTAGTTATTTGAACGTTATAATCGCTGGAGGATCTGTTTAAATTTGCACCTAGTATCTTTGGAGTCTGATACCTTAAAAGAAAATAAAAAAAATTGAATCTGAATCTTCTTGGATAAGTTATTTCATTTTTATAAACCGAAATATCTATCAATAGGATTAAATTTAAATCTGTGTACTCACCTGGAACCACTTTTGACGATAATGTTTTTCTCAGTTTTTATTTTAGGTATCTTTTTTCTCACATTTCACATCAGACACGTCATATTTTTTTATTTCTCGCACTATATTGGACCGATAATGGCATTTGGAAATACGATGCTATTTCGTATTATTACTATTCACAAATGTTACATATTTTTCAAGTAGAAAAATACTTTTTTTGAATGAGCAGAACAAGAATCTTTACTAATCTTTGCTGATTTTGAGAGAATAGTGTACGTACTTAAGTTGTTTTGAAATTCTTCTTTTAGCACTCATAACCACAATATGATTTGATTGATATGCTGTTTAATTGGAGACGTTAATTTTCAAGTTCTCACTATTATTTACTTAAATCATAAAGTTTATGACCAATAATTAACCGTTTTGTCTCTGACATCCACACTTCACGGGTAAAGGCCATATGTTTCCTAGAAATTTCATTTAGACATGTCAATTGCAAGTAAATTAATGAAGAAATTCGCATTGAGAAAACAAAATTTCATCAGAGCTCATGTAAGTACTAATTGCAGCGCATCTTCTTATGTAAATATAATTCAAATGCTGTTCGTTGGTAAACGCATCACTTGTGAAAGGCTGAACCGATTTAGCTATATATATATATTTTTTTTAAATATTCGTACTAGCCCGAATAAGGTTTTTAGGGAGAGAAAAATTGGAAAATTCGGAAAAACTTAAAATGTTTTTTCAGTATGAGATTTTGTAGTAACTCAAGACCATAACTCACCATTAGAACGATGAACATGCGTAATTCCTTTTTTGTTTTATTCTCTATGTTGTCGAGATGGAAAAAATCGTAATTCAATGCTTTAAATTTTTTAAAAATTGGAAGATCTGGAGAAAAATTTGTAAAAAATCATTCCAGCCTAAATTAAATACACCTGATTTGTTCATCACGTTCACGAACAATCCACAGTGGATAGAAATTCGACAAAATTTATTCCCTGGCCAATCACCCATCACCCATCGATCAACGCGAGAGCCAACGATCCTCCCCTTTTACCCCTCCTCCCCCGTAGTTTTTATCAATACTAGACGACCCGTGCGAAAATTTCGCGAATAAAATGCGATGAATAGTAAGGTTGAATATAATGTCACCAAGTTCAGTCATTACTCTTCATACTCCTACTTCATTTATCGATTTTGGTTAGAAATCCAGGGAGATAAATGGATCGAAACACAAAAAACGTATTTTAGAAATATTGACATTTTTGCGCTGTATGGGTCGAATTACGAAAAGTTCCTTTCTTAGAATATAATGTTACCACGACGGAAACCTTAGTCTTTAATACGATATGTCATTTATCTATATCGATTAGATATCAAGGGAAATATAAGGCTCGTGACACAAAAATACGTTGTAGAACAATTTATACTTTTTCCCTTTAATAGTTGAATTCCAAACACTTCTTTCTTAAAATATGATGTCAGCAAAGCTGAGACATTATTCCTCACAACAGTACTTGATTTATCGATTTTGGATAGATATCAAGGGAGATAAGTGGCTCGAGACACAAAAAACGCATTTTAGAAAAATTGACTTTTTTGCCTTTTATGGGTCGAATTACGAAAAATTCCTTTCTTAAAATATAATGTTACCATGGCGGAGACCTTATTCTTTAATATGATACCTCATTTATTTATATCTGTTAGATATTAAGGGAGATAAATCGCTCGTGACACAAAATGCGTTATAGAAAAATTTATACTTTTTCCCTTTAAGGGTTGAATTCCAAACACATTCTTTCTTAAAATATGATGTCACAAAGCTGAGACATTACTCCTCATAATACTACCTCATTTATCGATTTTGGTTAGATATCCAGGGAGATAAATGGCTCGAGATACAAAAAAACGCATTTTAGAAATAGTGAAATTTTTGCCCTATAAGGGTCGAATTACGAAAAATTCCTTTCTTAAAATATAATGTTACCATGGCGGAGACCTTATTCTTTAATATGATACCTCATTTATCTATATCTGTTAGATATTAATGGAGATAAATCGCTCGTGACACAAAAATGCGTTATAGAAAAATTTATACTTTTTCCCTTTAAGGGTTGAATTCCAAACACATTCTTTCTTAAAATATGATGTCACAAAGCTGAGAAATTACTCCTCATAATCCTACCTCATTTATCGATTTTGGTTAGATATCCAGGGAGATAAATGGCTCGAGATACAAAAAACGCATTTTAGAAAAAGTGAAATTTTTGCCCTATAAGGGTCGAATTACGAAAAATTCCTTTCTTAAAATATAATGTTACCATGGCGGAGACCTTATTCTTTAATATGATACCTCATTTATCTATATCGGTTAGATATTAAGGGAGATAAATCGCTCGTGACACAAAAACGCATTGCAAAAATATTGATACTTTTGCCCTTTAAGGGTTGAATTCCGAAAACTTTCTGGCTTAATATATGACGTCACTAAAGCGGAGATCTTAATCTTTAAAACGATACTTCATAAAACGGTTTCAGATAGGTATCCAGGGAGATAACTGACTCGTAACACAGAAAACAGCATTTTAGAAAAAATGTACATTTTTGCCCTTTAAGGGTCGAATTTCGAAAACTTTCTTGCTTATAATACGATTTAACCAAAGTGGAGACCATAAGCTTTAAAATGACACCTCATTCATTGATTTCGGTTAAGTATGAAGGAAGATATAGGCTTGTGACAAAAAAATACCTTATAGAAATAATATATATGATTCTTATACATACCCAAAGTTTTTATCCAATATCGATGGGATTTTGCATGCGCATACATTAAAACACAAAAACTGTCCACATTTCGTTTGCAAAATCCCAACCCCTCTTCCTCTCTACACCACTTAATTTTTTGCCAATAATATTTACATAAAGCTAATATTTTTATCTGATTTTGAAGGAACTTTGCACGTGTATAGTTTTAAATAAACAGAAAAACCCTATCTACATTTCGTTTGCAAACCCAACCGCCCTACTTCTTTATTCTTCCCCTTAATCTTTGTCAATGTTATTTGCAAAACCCACACTTTTTATCCAATTTAGATGGATCTCTGTTCACGTATAGTCTACTTTAAAAACTATGAGAAAATGCTGTCTACATTTGATTTACAAAATCCTACCCGCTCCTCCTCATCACCTTACTTAAGCAAAATTTACACTTAAAACCATTCAGTTATTTACAGATATCCTGAAAGTAGTGGGAGAATTGGCCAAAGTGGACAGTGATATTTTTAGAACCCGTAACACTTACTGTAAATCATTGTTGTACCGATTCTGATCGGGCAATTGCTGACCAAGAAATTCAAACTTAAAAATTGTTCTAAGTTTGTGTGGTGACACACAAATTTACAGTTTTTAAACAAACTTTGCGCTCATATGATTTAAAATAAGCAAAAAAATTATCCATCCCCCGATCAACGCTGGATACTCTGCTTTTGCAGAAGACGGAAAGACCAAAAATCTTCTCGAAATTTAGTATATGCACAGTAATCATTGACTTTCATTTATTTTTTAGATGTAGATGTGTCTGCTTTACGTATGTGTACCAAATTAGAAAGAAAAATAGGTATTGCAGCACATGCCAGGCAAAGCTAGTTCATAATAATTATCAATTCACCTGAACACTTGCATACTGTATATCATATTGAAATTAGTCAAAACAAAATTGGAGTAGGAAAAAAGTAAATAAATAAATAAATGTTTCTACGCTACATAGCCAAATATTTCTTGAATACCTAACGAGGCTAGTGATAGTAGCTTAGAGGCTAGAGCCAACCCAGGGCAATGGTGAGCTTAATTGTTCGTATTGTTTATACTGTAAAATACGTAATGCTAAACATAATACCATATAAAAGAGGTGGATTAAATGAGGAACACGATTACACTGGCTGTATGGCCGAATGTCATTTAAAAAACGAGACGAAAAAACTAGCGTTTTTTAAATGTCATCCCAGGTTCATTAGAATATGTTATGACGACAGAGAGATTAGATTAAAATGCTTTTATGGTTGCTGATTGGTTGGCAATTGTTTGGTGTCCTAGAAGCGAGAAGCGTTGCGTTTTTCTAGAACGTTCTATGTGGCTCATAATTTTTTTTCTGTCGCCCGAAATAATGATAGAAGGAATCTACGTAATTTATGTTATATAACGTTCGTTGAAAATCTGAGTCTCATGCTCGTTTCAAATGCGTTTCTGCAATAAAAGAGAAGATAAACGTATCTTTTACTTTCTTATGTAAAGCTAACCATCATCACAATTAATAAAGGTCGATTTATGCTAGAGATCAAGGTACGGTCAGCTCATGATCCAAGATTTCGGCATTAGCATTCGCAGATCGATTAAATCATAATTTTTAAGAAACAAATAAAGAATTTCATCTTTATAAACTGTTCTATTAGTCCTCAAATCATAGTTTTGTACGTTCAATTTAACAAAATAGTCGATAAACAAAACAGGAAATGAATCGAATTCTCAGTATTTTCGACAAGGATAATATAAAATAATAAAACTTACGATAACTTTTCTTTTTGCGTTTTTATAATTTATGTTTCCTTGGCTTGTAGGAGGATTTTTTTTATCTTTCAAGAGTAAAAGCATACAATTTACTGAAACCCCGAATAAGCTCTGTGAGTCTTTCGTCATCCATGTTGATTTTAATTCACTGCCGAACGTTCACACTAACGGTTTCGACCGACTTAAACCAGGAGCGTTCTGGTATTTTACGTCGTTGAACGGCCGCGGCTCGATCTTCGGACGACCCACCTTGCCTGACCAGACTGGTACCGAGCAGTGAGAATGCTCTCATAGGATTACATGTGTAGCGAATTTAATCTTTGCCCTGACCTAACTTGATCTCTAGTGTGAACTGGTCTTATTTTTTTGCTTATAGCGTTACACCTCGTCGACATTGAAGTTATTAGGACTAGGGGCAAAGAACCGGAAGGGAATTCGACCATGGCGTTTTGAAGGAAGCATCCGGAATTCTCCTGGAGTGATTTGGGGAAACCATGGAAAATCCTATTCTGGATGCCCGGACGGGGATTCGAAACGGCGTCCCTAAATGCGAGGCCAGTGCCTTAGCAGCTCACCCACCACGCTCCGGTGAACCGGACTTAACACACAAAAAATTCCGATTAATATAATCTTACTTAGGTTTTCTTTCCGTCTAATTAGTTACTTTCAAACCTAAATCGTTGCTTGGAACCACTGCTACGTATACCAGTGACTTCAGGCAGATTATTCTGCTATTCACTGTGAGTTATTCCTCGTAATGTCTTGAGAGCTAGAATTGTGACTTGATTACTTCATCCGGTTCTAAAGACATCGACGACTCTTATAGATTTACTATTTGGACTTGGGAGGATTTTCATGTAAAAGTGAATCAACAATTTGAGGGCATTGTTTGTAGTTAACCGTTCTTCTCCGTGGTAGTCTGCACGTTGTGTGACAAATCGGTTCAGCAATTCAGCAACGAACGATTGAGGAATATAAATCTTAACATTTCATTGAGATAGTACCAGCATGAATCTGAATGAATTGGTATGGTACTAATGGTAATTATCACTGATTAGGCCTTTCACTTTATATTGCATTTTATTCACTTTGCATGACAGAAACTAATGTTTACTTACAACTACTCAAATTTGTACTTTATGATACACTATTTCTCGACCACAATACACGTGTGCGTCTACTGCCAGACCAACTACTAACGGCTAATGCTTATTTAAGAATTCCTTCTCGATTCCAAGCGGAGGCAGACCACCGACCCAGCTGTTCACTCCTCTATTCAATTTCCTATTGCATCCCCACACAGCTGAGTGGCTCTAGCACTGGCAATATTTATTCTTACGTCAACTAAATAAATTATTCCCCACGTGAAACCTCAGATACAAAATTATACATAGTTTTACTTTAAAATTTAGATTCAGTTCATAATGTGTGTAATAAAAGCTCATGGCCAGAAGTGTAATGTGGCATAGTAGAAACATGCGCTTCTTCGCTGTTGTCGAGAAAATCGGCATTGAAATATTCCGTTGCATGATTGGTAGATATTAACGAACGCATGGTGCTGCGAGCGAGGTCTATGCCTCGTAAGTCCGTCGTCACCGGATCAAATCTGGGTGAGGGCAACTTATTTATTTATTTATTCAAATATGTATACAGATAATTCCAGGAAATAAGTTTCAACAATTATGCATATATGAGAGTGTAGACTTCCAGGTGTATTGATGCAGTGAAATCTTCACTGGATTGCAGCCGGATAGTGTCGTAAAATGACGACGTTTCGACAACCTGCTCGGTTGTCTTCATCAGATCTATTTTAGATATTACTGCTTGAAATCACAAAACAGTTTTTGTTATTTTGTGATTTCAGATATTATTGCTTGAAATCACAAAACAGTTTTTATGATTTTGTGATTTTAGATATAATTGCTTGAAATTACAAAACAGTTTTGGTGATTCCAAACAGTAATATCTAAAATAGACCTGATGAAGACAAACGTGCAGTTTGTCGAAACGTCGTCATTTACGACACTATCCGGCTGCACTCCCGTGAAGATTTAACTGCAGTTATGAATATAATAATTTTTTAAATGCCTATTGTTGTGGAAAAACCGACTGCGTCTAGTTTCGACCTATGGTGCTGGAATAAATATCTGTCCTTCAACAGTAACGGTCGAGTAATGATATTTTTATTTCGTACCTGCCGCAGTAAATATTTCTGTGTTTGAAATATAAATTTGTTTTGCGAACAATGTAATGAAGTTCGGAAGCGTCAGTTTTTTTCACAACAAACGACATTTAATAACCTTATTATATGCATCATTGCTGAAACTGTTTGCCGAGAATACATATTTGAATAAATAAAAGAAGTTGCAAGCAGCGAGATTCAATCCGGCGACACTGGCTTACGAGGCAGAGGGCTTGCTCGCTGTGACACGCGCCACGTGAAATCGCTCTCACGTAGAAAGTGTTTGAACGCAACGGAATATTTCAATGCCGGCGAAGAAGTGCATGTTACTGCTTGGCCATATTACACCTCTGGCAGTGAGCTTTTATAACACACAGTATGAATCGTATCTGAAGTCTACAATTGGCGACCTACTCTTCTTAGATCTTATACAGGGGGAGGACAAAATAATACGAACACCTGTGAAATAAATGGAAAATCTTTATTAATAGGGGGTTGGACCACCCTTTGACTGAAGTACAGATTTAATGCATACAGATGGATGCATAAAGGTCATGGACAATATTTAAAGGAATATTAAGCTATTCCTCCTGCAGAACGGTCTCTAATTCCGAAAGACTGGATGGAGGAGGAAATCGAGAACGAAGTTTGGACTCCAATATTCCCATAAATGTTCAATAATATTCAAGTCCGGAGACTGAGGGAGCCAGGCAAGATGTTCAACTTCATCGTCATGCTCTTCGAACACCTAGCAGTGTGGATATAGGCGTTGTCGTCTTGAAAAAGCGGTCGCTCTCCAGGGAATACAGTCTGGACAAAAGGATGGACATGATCCCCTAGAATGCTTAGATAGTGATTGGATTTGATTCTGCCATGCAGAATAACAAGACCGCGCCTAGATATGCGCTTCAAGAACCGTCTATCCCTATCAGTAAGCTTTGACTTTCGGCCACTGTTGTGCTTCGAAGACGCCATCTTACGCTATTTCGTGTACGCTGACATAACGGCTGATACCGTACTCCTTGCAAACCCCAAAGGTTTCCGTAACCGATGCTCCACTTAAACGCGCTCCGACAATCATTCCTCTTTGGAATTCTGACAGGTCTGACATTTCTTATCACAGACAGTTCGATAGACGCATGCAACGCAGGTGACTGCTGTTGAGAGACTGATACCCTCCTCTTCACGCTCACTAGGTGGCAGACTTCTGTTGCAGGTGGCGCGGCTGTACTGCAGGTATGAAATACGTCATACTTTTTCACAGGTGTTCGTATTATTTTGTCCTACATCTACGTTACAATAAAAAGCGGGAGTGAAAGTTTGCAGACTCTGATATATATTTTTTGTTTCGAAATCAGTAGGGGCATGTACTATGCCTTATCATGGTGCTCTGGTAACAGGTCGCTTCTTATTGGTTCCGTAGTGTGTGTTGGCTGTGCAACTCCTCTATCCCGCTAGAGAAGTCTGTGTCGTTAAGTAACCACGACGCCCCGTGTCATTTAATGCACCGAGCTCTCTGTAGCGTGCTGGCGTGATGCCTCACTAAGCGAAGCCTTTTGAACGCTAAATCTCGTTACTCTTCACACCGTCGGTTACCAGAGTCGCTTACATTTCCAGTAAATGGAGAACGTACTGTTATAATGCAATATTCTCGTCATGAAAATCATTAAGTTGTGAAATCTCATTCCTTAAAGGTGTTAGCAAGTTAACTAAAAGACGACTCCACTTGTTGCTTTCATGTATCACAATACATACTCCGGCAAATTTCATGCAAAATTCTTATATCTAGTTCAAGTTGATATATTAAAAAGTGAGGAAATATTAAGAATCAGTACAGATAGTAACCTTTCTTTCAGAACATCAGTTTTCGAAATAAAAACATCCATACAGAAGAAAATATTATAGAGATAAGAGAATTTAATAAACATCCTTAAAATAAGAAAAATGATACAAAAACGATGTCAGATAGATACAGGGTGCGGCAGAAATAACTCCCGAATTTAAAATGTGAATAACACAGCACTGATAGAAGCTACTGAGATATTATTTCACACTTTCAAAGAATGATGTTTACCATTATGTTTGTCCACTACATCACTGAGTTTTGAAAATCACATCGTCCAAATGCCGACCTTCACATCTTATGCACTTCTGAAGTCTCTCCCTGAAATTCCGCATCACTTTCCTAGTCAGTTCGGGTGGTATTGCCGCGATTTCTTGACGGATGGCAGCTTTCAGTTCTTCTGTTGTTCTCGGCTTACGTTTGTAGACTTCAGCTTTCAAATATCCCCAGAGAAAGAAATCGCAGGGTGCAAGATCGGGTGAACTTGCTGGCCATGGAATGTCACCTCGTAAGGAGAGCAGGCGCCCAGGAAACATTTCTCGTAGGACGTTCATCGATGCCCTTGCTGTGTGTGCAGTGGCACCATCCTGTTGGAACCACAAATCACGACCCCTTAGTTCGTTGAGTTTTGGCCGCAGGAGGTTGTTTATCATATCGATGTAACGAACAGAAGTTACTGTTACTGCTCTGCCCTCCTCTTCAAAAAAGTATGGGCCTATAATCCCGAAATCAGAAACAGCGCACCAGACAGTGACACGTTGGCTGTGCAGAGGTCGCTCATGGACCTGTTGGGGATTGTTTTCGGCCCAGTACCGAAAATTTTGTTTATTCACGTAGCCTGACAAATGAAAGTGAGCTTCGTCACTTGAAAGCAAACTGGCGTTACCTGGAATACGTTGCAGGATGGCCTCACAAGATGCTATGCGGTTGACCCAATCACGTTCATTGAGCTCCTGCACAACCATAATTTTGTAGGGATAGAATTTTAGGTCCATGTGCAAAATTCGTCTTATGCTGCGTTCAGATATTCCCATAGCAACAGCATGCCTACGGGCTGAACGTTGTGGGGAGGTCGTAATGGCGTGTCTCACTGCTTCAATGTTCTGCGGTGTTCGAACGGTGCGAGGTCTACCAGGAGGCTTCGTTTTTAAAGTCGAACCCGTTCTTCTCAAATTGTTGACCCATGACAAAATGGTTTTCCTGTCAGGAACAACAGCATTTCGACGTAATCGAAAATGTGTACGGAATAATCGCTGCGTTATGGTAACAGAGTCCCCATTTTTGAAATAAGTCTCAATCACGAAACCACGATGTTCTCCGCTCCACGCCATGGTACGTACTGAAATTGCAAGGCACACACAACCAAACGCCACAACCGTGACTCACGCCGCACCACTAGCGCCAGAGAAACAGCGGTGGCAAATTCGGGAGTTATTTCTGCCGCACCCTGTACATCTGAAAGTGAAATTTTAGGAATTTTCGCGTGAATCTCAAAATCGACGCTGGAGTTACTGTTATCAAAAAATTATGTCTCTAATGTGGAGACAGGAAATGATACATTATTTCCAAAATGATGTAAAGATTCTGGATTCTGAGACGATCGCACAACCCGAGAAACCGACATAATAGCTTTTATTTTATACGTTTTCCAGACACAACAATGCAAAGCAGCTGTTCTTAACATGGGTATCATGATTTCTGAATGCTATTACTGTTTGTGGTATTTCGACATTTTTTCGGCTGTTTCGACACGTTACGTCTTTGCCTAAGTGCGTTTTATAGTAAGAAGATTTAATATATTCTTATGTCCACAAAACTAGCCAACTTAAATCCGGTATGCTACAGTTTTAAACTGTAGGTTTTCGTTATTTTTGCTGTACCTTCTTTTTCCTCATCAGTGTAGAGGTCATTAGAGGTGGGAGCGGAGTGGGGTAGGGGGAGGGGACCTAAGAAAGGCGAAGGAATTCGTCCATAGCCGTTTGCAGGGACCATCCCGAAACTGCCCTAGAGTGATTTAGGGAAACCATGGCAAACCGAAATCTGGATTGCCAGTCGGAGATTTTAATCGGCCTCCTCCAGAATGGCAAGCCCAATCGTTACCGTTGACCCAACGGGCTGTTTTTGTTGTTGTTGTTGATGAAAGCCACATTTTTTTTTACAACTAGCCATAAATGATCTGGGAATACATAAATTGGCCTGGTGTTTGAGTAGCCTATTACCTCCATTGAATCGTTTTTGACATTAAATATTTCAGCGTGAATTTTGTTTTTGTTTTTACTGCGTGTGGGGGGAATCGTAGGTGATCACAATATACTTGCATGGCTATGTCTCAGGAGAAGTAACAAAAGAGACCTCTGCTTGGCTGAGTGACATACAGTTACCTTTCGCAGTTTCCTCCTGTGATGCACGAAGAAGGCAAAGGCAATTAAATTAGCTTGTTGTAGATAAACACTTCATTATTTCAGTGCCGTGCTTAATAAAAAAATTGAGCTGGCTTTTGCACTCAGCCTCACACGCATGTTTCATTTTTAATTATACTGTGACTGCAGGCAGCGTGTAGGAGTATAGCGCCTGGGAGGCAGGTCTCACGACATACTACCAACTATAAGTATGCTTTAATAGAAACAGACTAGCATTTGCCTACTGTTTCGCCTGCGACGATTTAGGCCTGTAATGTATTTACAGTTTTTATTTATTTTCTACCAACAATTATTATCCCAGAGAAGGAAAAACTGAACGTTATTTGAGAAGTTTAGTTATTTTCAGCTTCTTTGTTATTACTGATGTTCCTACAGCTATCAGAAAGATTTGATTTTCATTTTGTGTATAGTTCAACGTTATACAATTTAGAAAAATTAAGAAATTAATTAATCAAATGTTTATGAAGCTACGTGAAAATTAGGCACTTTAATACAAGTAGAAAATATTATACATTATTGCGTTTAAGCTTTGGAATAGATATTAAGTAGAGACTTTGATTAGGATTCTATATGAGATTTGTAATGTAGTATCGTTGTAACCTTTACCATAAGGTAATTAAAACAATTTATTGAATTGTTGATCTTTGATATAGGGGTTCAGTTTATGTTTTCCATTTATTATAATGAACTATATTTCAGAAAACTGAAGAAATAAATAACCAAAGTTACGTAGTCCAAAACAATATTAATCCAAAGAGCATAGTGTTTTATCTTTAATGTAGTGGGATCTTTGGTGGTTATATTTTGAAGATAAAAAAGGAATGATTGTCGTACATGTAGTGTGATCTGTGGTACCTATTATTTCTGGCTATAGACAGATTACCATTTCTTACCATTTCTTGCTTCGTCCCCCTATCACGTAGAGTGATATTTTTTGCGTGATGTGGTAACAAAGGGACAGACAGAGATAGAAAACTTACAAGTTTATATATATATATATATATATATATATATACCTGTATAACTATTTCAAAAAACAGAATTCATAGGAAACAAAACAGAAACGCAAAAACTAAGGACAAAATATGGTGAAATCAACAGGGTAAAACAGTTAAAATATCTAGGCAAAATCATAGAACCAACAGGACGAAAAGGGAAAGCACAGGAAGCAAGAGTATAGAAGATGAAGAAAGCAATGGCGTTAGTACAAAATATTTACAACAAAAAATGTATTTCAGATAACACCAAGATAAGACATAATAACACGGTAACTAAGACAGCAGTTACATACGCAAGTGAAACATTAGCAATGAAAAAAAAAAAAAAAAGCAACAGAACAAATCAAGAAAGAAGAAAGAAAAATTATCAGAAAAATCCTGAGACCAAGGTTGAATGAAGATGCACAGTACAGACTTCAAACTATAAAAACTACACAGAAAATATCAAACATAGAATCAGACATGAAGAAAAGAAGGCTGAAATTTTATGGACATCTGAGTAGTCTTCCGAAGGAAAGAATCTCAAGACAAATTTTAGAACACACGCAAACAGTAAAAACAACAACCACATGGATGAAGGAAGTGGAGAAAGACGTCTGCAGTTCTGCAGTTATTGCTAAGGGAAATCAAGAGATTTTTAATAAGACGGTGAACTGATGGGAAGTTATTTCAGAGACAAAAAAGGTAAAATCAAAACGCATCTGGACTGCCGAAGAAAAGAAAACCGTCAGTGAAAGAATGAAAAAATATTGGTCGGACAAGAAGAACATCCCAAAGAGGAACTGAACGCATCCGGTCAGGATTTCTTATCGTTCTCCACTATGGGGACATACGAAAATAATGATAATAATAATATATATAGCCAAAAGGTGTAAATTCAGTGTTCTTCCACTTAAACAATTACAATAGCGTAGGCGCAAATACTGGATAAAATAGCCCATAATAATAATAATAATCACGCTAACTAGATAATCAAAAGCGATCATACATGTGACAATTAGACGTTATTGCCGTCTGAGTCGAGAGGTGGAGTTGACGCAGTTAAAGGACCGGTTAAAGCCTCTGACTCCCACTGAAGATCAGCTTAATAATAATATTTTGGTATCGTGGCCTAAATGTCTGCTTGAGCTCTTCCATGAAGGTCAACTCAGTTCATATTGCACTTAGTATTTGATCAAAAATGGCTGTATTTACTTTAGCAACGGAACTCTAACAGCTTCTGGCAATTTCCTGTACTTGAAATACACATCGCATTTTCGAATAATGATTTGTTAGCCTGCAAACCACATTCATCCAAATTCAAAGTCGTAGTGTTTTCAGATTTAGGAACCTTGGAAGTCTTTCATTGCTGGCTGTCAAGAAGAAGGCATTTTGCCCACACTCTTGAACCCAGGGCTTCAAGGTCGCTTTCGAAGAAGATCCCATATGCTGCTATGGTCTGAACTGCTACAGAAAGTGATGAGAACCTTATTTTGCTTATGGCTTTACGCCTCGTCGACCTCGAGGTCATTAAAGGTGGGATAGGAATGGGGACAAAGAATGGGAAGGAATTCGGCCATGGTCTATTGAAGGAAGCATTCCGGTATTCGGTATGGAGTGATTTTGGGAAACCATGAAAAATCCAAATCTGGATGCTCTGACGGGGATTCAAGCCCGCATTCTCCCGAATGCGTGACCGGATTGTTACCGCTCATCCACCGCCCTTGGTGTGATGAGAATATCTCACCTGCAAAAGTGAAGGCGTAACTGTTTGTAACTGAACACAGCAATTTGATTTTCGTTTCATTTTATTAACGTGGCGTATTTTGCGACAGAATAGAAAAATCTGTTCACCTGGTTCACAGCTGGGAAGGAGGTTCTGAAATGTTCCACTGTCCAAAATATGTGAGACTTATTGCCCTCTAAATAAATCAACCAGGTCACTAAGTCTACCCTTTCACTGATACTGGACTCTTGTTACGGGGCCCTCACATTTGAGAGGTCGCTGGTTTGAATCGCCGTCCGGCTATGCTGATTTAGTTTTTCCATAGTTTCCCCGAAATCACTGCAGACGAATGCCAAGATGGTTCCTTCAAAAAGCCATGGTCAGATTCCTTCCCGTTCATGTCCCACTCCGTTCTCACCTCTTATAACCCCAACGTCGACGAGGCGTAAAGCTAAATGCAAGAAATAAAATAAACAAAAAACAAAAATGTTGTTGGAGGGGATACCATGTATGTGCTCTACTGTTGCGTAAGTATTTTTAGTTCTGTTTGTCAATACATATTAAAGACTTTGCCGTTGAATATGAGGCTATGCTGGGAATAATAGTTATAAATGAGATACGATACAGATATCGGAACATTTGCTCTTCTGATATAATAAGTTAAATTAGCTATAATTAGCAAGATCTGACTATGGTTTCTTACAGTGTAATTAAAATTTCGTAATTTTGGACGACGATTAAATAATCATCGTGTTCCTTGCTTTTTAATAAAAAATTTCTAGTATTAACTTTTCCTGTGATCACGGAACTTCCTCCACGAGAAGCACAGGCTGAAATACTCTCTCTTTAGCGTCCAGAAGCGTTTTACGTAACAGGATGCCATCATGCATTTAATTGGATTTGCTGCAGTAGGCGGCTAATTGGGTTGCAAGGCCTCTCAACGCCCTGACACTGTGCGATAAATAAATGGCCATTTAATGGAGGACTGGCGTGAAGCTTCCTGTTTTGCAGCTGAATTTAGGCGTTTAATGGATACGAGTGTGTGTGTTTACACCTAACGAATCGTTTCCATACTTGTAATTGACCTTTGAACACTCTCAGACCACACAGGTGAAGACTTAAAAGTATTAAAAATAATTATCTTTTTGTATAAGTCTTGTCCTAGTGAGTTATACCTCACTGTTCTTAAGTGAACCACGAGATTGATTTCGCAAAGGGACTGAAGGATGCAGAGTGGTGGAAATGGAAAATGACAGAACAAAGCGGCCTTCTGTGTACAGATGTGTTCCACTATCAGCTGCTGTCCGATTTATATATTCACCTGTTATTTTATCTAAATGTGATTTTAATGATTTTATAGAATCATACTTTTGGATTGTAATGTCAACACAATATCTTTCCGCAGAGTTCCTTTCAGTAGAGCTATTTTAAGCATTTCTTTCAAAGAAGTGGTATGTTAAATTTTCTTATTTATCCAACGGGTTCTATTTATCTCAGAAATATGTGGGGAAACATGGTGATTTCTTCTAATGACTACGATGAAATTATTAATCTGGTAATAGGCCATGTTTCCGCAGTTGTTGGATAATAATTTTATCTTCAAAAACAACTGGTTTGGTGAATTTTGTTTTTATTTGATTCCCCAGACGCGTTTCGCCCTTGTGGTGTAGGGCATCTTCAGAGGCTGCAAAGAGTTTTTACATGTGTTGTTACAATAATTATCTGCAGTACAACTTTTTATATATATGTATATATATAATATATATATACACTATACTCACAGCTGTAGTGGTAATCCTCACATACTGGTCTGGAACAGCACTTTACACACTTTCACAGCACTGTTCATTGCAGTTCCAGCTAAACATATTTCACTAGTTGCTTGCATGCTGCACTTGTTGTAGTGAATATTTTCTGTTGATTTTACACATGTCTGTTACATATGGCTTGTTTTGTTTTTCCAGATCTTTAAGCTGTTTCGACTTAGTTTCTGTTGCTATTGTATCTATGTTGTACATTCTATTAAATTATCTCTCTTTTTCTGTGTACAATTTACTGCTTGTGATTGGTAAGAGGGTGGTTATTGTCAAATAAACCACCCTCATACCAATATAAAGACAGACATGAAATTATTACAAATTAAAAACCACAAAAATCATCTGCTAACATTTCAGGAAAAATATCATGTACACAAATCGATAGCAATGGGAAAGACAATAATAAATGAATTCATGAATTTAACCAATAAAACACTATACAACACAATAAAAACACAAAAAACAATATCAAAACAAGAAAACGAATACAGTCACTCACACAATAATCACAAGCAGTAAATTAAACACAGAAACAGAGAGATAATTTAATAGAATGTACACACAGGTACAATAGCAACAGAAACTAAGCTGGCACTATATTAAAGATCTGGAAAGACAAAACAAGCCATGTGTAGCATATATATGTAAAATCAACAGGAAATTTTCACTACAACAAGTGCAGCACCAAGCGACTAGTGAAATATGTTCAGTTGGAACTGCAATGAACAGTGCTGTGAAGTGCTGTTCCAAACCGGTATGTGAGGAATACCACTATATATACATACATACATATATATATGTATATAAAGAGTTGTAGTGTAGATAATTATTATAACAATACATATAAAAACATTTTACAGCCACTGAAGATGCCCTACACCAAAAGGGCGAAACGCATCTGGGGAATCAAATAAAATAAAAATTCACCAAAAACAGTTGTTTTTGACGGAATTATTATAAAATTACGATGTAATTATCTTAACGAATCATAGCTGCAGTCTCTAAGATACTACTCAATATATTCACTGTAAAAATAAATTCTTTAGCCTGTGCGCGTTAGAGCCCTACTAAGAAAGATTGAACCTTTTTTTTCGCTTCTTGTTTTACGGCTCGTAGATGTAAAGGCAGAGATCATTAGAGACTGGAAAGCATTCAGCAATGGCCTTTTGAAGAATCCATTATCATTCACAGGAAGATAGCAACTCGTATTTTCGAGGTGCACTTTATAAGTGAAAGACGGTGTGAAAATAACTTGCCTACTCATTTGTCCGGGTGATATTGTTGTTAGATATAGGTATAGGAAAATAAATAAAAAAAGTGTATCTATCGACATTAATTTAATGGCATTAGTACTGGAATTATTCCTATCAAATTAACCGAATAATTGATCATGATAATGTACCGAGAATCTCAGAATTATACTAAGCAACGTTTGCAGTAATAATCTGACAGTTTCATAGACTGGAGAATTTTTACCGTGTTGTGATAGAATTTGAGTCACCCAACAGTTATTAAAATTTTCTGGTGATATATTTTAAGGTTTACTGATGAAACGCAGATAGCAAGACGTTTAGGTAACGAGTAATCTGTTGTTTTTGGTCCAGCAAATCCGAATTGCCGAAGATGCATCCTGCTTCTACGGTTAGATGATTTGAAGCTTTTTGAAGAGATGCGAAATGGACAAATTGGCTGCAACCCAACATAAATATAAACTTGACATAAACCCCACATCACATCATAATTATTTCCAGCAACAAGTGTTTGTCCTTCTGCTATCTGAGGAAGACCAAACTGACACCAATACTAAAACCATTTTATTATTACTTTAGCTGTTCGCTTCCATGACCTTTGGTTCAGTTCTAAAGCGGTACTTACTTGACGGGAAACATAGTTAATATTTAAAATGGATTCTGTAAAATTTTTAATGTCATGGTATGTCGAGAAATGTTTGCTAGTGTTGTAATAGAATTACTTTCGAGTCACTTACAACTTATTTTTCATCTAATTGCCAACTGTTTTCAATGTCGTATTTGGCATCAAGCATCGAAATGAAAATTTCACCGTCGCCTGGTGGAACTGGTGGAAGCTGCATTGAAGTACTAATAACATTTAAATTAAACATATATTTTGTGGAGGCTGAAATCTGATGTAATGGTAGCTGAAAAACGTATAAATTGGTAGCATTTAATTAGAACCGCTTGAAACCATAATCTGAGTTCAGTGTAACTTAAGCGCACATCACCTCTGTCACAGTCTGGACAGGCGCTAATGAGACCACCCGCTGTGCTTGCAAGTGCCGTGTACCACCGGGCAGTATCCTCACAGGGGCTGTGTGCAGATTGGATCGAGGACACCGCAATCGGTGTAGTTACAAACAGGGAACTAGCATTATATCCGAGGTACAAGTTCTGACGTTATCCGATTGTAACCCACGAGGAAGGCAATTAGCTTCAGTCGCAGGTGTAATTATTAAAAAGTTATTGGAGTAGGGTAAGAAAGTTGTGTGTGCCATTTAGTAGACAGATCTAGATAATTCCAGGAGAGAGTTAAAGTGGTTAGATGCTTAAAGTGGTTACATTCTTAGTCTACAGATCTGTTTTGCTTTGAATTATGACGCAGGTAGAATATAAATGCTATTCGAAACTACTAGACATTGAAGCATCTTCCTTGTACTCAACATTTCTGTAATTAAACCGTAATTTGAATAGAATTACTTTCAAGTTTTTCTTAGCAATATTTGTTGTTGTAGTTTCTAGGGGACGTTATCATTTCCCTAGAGGTTTTAATAAAATATTAATGCATAATTTTAAACCTTTTGTAATTGCATCAGATACGCTGTCTCCAAGCAGTGGATGTTGAAATGTGTAATGTTTTGGTAGCTGCATCTAGAGTGGATTACATTTTACAGGTTGAATTTTTTTTTAGTTATAGGCTTATCTTTGAACATATTAAGGATTGAATTTCAAAATCCCTTTGCATTTAGTTCATAGAAGCAACCAAAACGTCATAATTTTATAATTAAGACAATCAAAGGTGCTGGTATTATTGTCTGAGAAAGAAAGTTGGACGAAAATTTCAGCAACTAACAGAAATAGAGTCACTCATTGCTTTGTTGTCGTTGAGTTCTCTAAGAAGTGAATGGTTGGTTGCTACGCAGCTAGGTGTGACAAGCAATCCTTACAGGTTTTACTTCAACCTTTATCGCTGTAGGTTGTAAAGTTATCAATTATTTAAATGAAAAAATCTAAAACTTTTGAATTTCTGTTTGTGTTTCGGTAAATCATACAAATTTAATGAACGGATATTAACGAAAGTACTCATATTGATAGATTATTTCATGTGTTAACATAAAAAACGGACTAGTTAAAAGTTTCCGATAGTTCAGGAAATTTAGAAATTGTCTTCTGTTCATTCACGTGTCAAGAAAAAATTATCTAAGGAATGGATTTTAACAAAACTACAAATCTTCTTCTTCACCACTTTTCCCAACATTTGTTTTTGGGTCGACTGGCTTTCATTGGTTTTACGCCTTGTTGGCTTGGAAAAACGTTAGAGAATTGATTTTGCGACTTTTCTGACGCCAACCATACGTGCAATTGGGAAGTGAAGTGTTTGCATCCACATGTGAAACGTGAGTTTAAAAGGAACGAGACCACTTCTTTCGCGTGTTCGGAGAATAATGAGCAGAACAGACACAACTCCACCCTTGACAAACCCACTCAACACTTTTGCGATAAGCAAGTTGAGGCGTTTTTATGAAGGATAAAGTAACTTTTTAGTATTGTGGTCAGTCCATAGAGTCTAAAAGTGAGGTTTAAGGGACATGTATTGTGTTTTGATGAAGGGGAGGGACAAAGGGAGAGTACAAGCTATGGAAATGAAATTTCAGGGGAGTAGAGTAGGAGTAACAAGAAGTAACAGACTAAGAAATGAGACATTCAGAGATATGACACAGGGGGAACCGCTACCACAAACAATAGAGAAATCTAGGTTACAGTGTTAGGGGTACGTAAGGAGAATTGGAGAGGAGAAGATACCAAGGAAGATGCTGAGCATGGAGATAAAAGGGAAAAGGCCCAGAGAGAAACTAAGGGACAGGTGAGTTAAAGGTGTTAAAAATATGTGAAAGAGAGAGGATCTAATTGGGCGATAGTGAAAGACGAGGGATGGTGGTTGGACAGGAAGCGCTGCAGAGGTTTTGTTCTCAGCAGACCCAGCCAGCGGCTGGAAGCTGCTCTAGATGGTGATGATTGAGTTTTTAAGGTCGCAAGTCACTATCCCCTACCTAGTCTGGCTGAAATAGTTGTAGTGGGAACAAAAAGCCAGTTCTAATAAAAGTCGGACGGGAAG
>CM061919.1:237642320-237812299 GCA_031002005.1 Vandiemenella viatica | reverse complement strand
GCTTTAAATTTTTTAAAAATTGGAAGATCTGGAGAAAAATTTGTAAAAAATCATTCCAGCCTAAATTAAATACACCTGATTTGTTCATCACGTTCACGAACAATCCACAGTGGATAGAAATTCGACAAAATTTATTCCCTGGCCAATCACCCATCGACCGTCATGACATCAACGCGAGAGCCAACGATCCTCCCCTTTTACCCCTCCTCCCCCGTAGTTTTTATCAATATTCTTATACATACCCAAAGTTTTTATCCAATATCGATGGGATTTTGCATGCGCATACATTAAAACACAAAAACTGTCCACATTTCGTTTGCAAAATCCCAACCCCTCTTCCTCTCTACACCACTTAATTTTTTGCCAATAATATTTACATAAAGCTAATATTTTTATCTGATTTTGAAGGAACTTTGCACGTGTATAGTTTTAAATAAACAGAAAAACCCTATCTACATTTCGTTTGCAAAACCCAACCGCCCTACTTCTTTATTCTTCCCCTTAATCTTTGTCAATGTTCTTTGCAAAAACCCACACTTTTTATCCAATTTAGATGGATCTCTGTTCACGTATAGTCTACTTTAAAAACTATGAGAAAATGCTGTCTACATTTGATTTACAAAATCCTACCCGCTCCTCCTCATCACCTTACTTAAGCAAAATTTACACTTAAAACCATTCAGTTATTTACAGATATCCTGAAAGTAGTGGGAGAATTGGCCAAAGTGGACAGTGATATTTTTAGAACCCGTAACACTTACTGTAAATCATTGTTGTACCGATTCTGATCGGGCAATTGCTGACCAAGAAATTCAAACTTAAAAATTGTTTAAAGTTTGTGTGGTGACACACAAATTTACAGTTTTTAAACAAACTTTGCGCTCATATGATTTAAAATAAGCGAAAAAAATTATCCATCCCCCGATCAACGCTGGATACTCTGCTTTTGCAGAAGACGGAAAGACCAAAAATGTTGTATATACCAAAACCTTAGAATAAACTTCTCGAAATTTAGTATATGCACAGTAACCATTGACTTTCATTTATTTTTTTAGATGTAGATGTGTCTGCTTTACGTATGTGTACCAACTTAGAAAGAAATATAGGTATTGCAGCACATGCCAGGCAAAGCTAGTTCATAATAATTATCAATTCACCTGAACACTTGCATACTGTATATCATATTGAAATTAGTCAAAACAAAATTGGAGTAGGAAAAAAGTAAATAAATAAATAAATGTTTCTACGCTACATAGCCAAATATTTCTTGAATACTTAACGAGGCTAGTGATAGTAGCTTAGAGGCTAGAGCCAACCCAGGGCAATGGTGAGCTTAATTGTTCGTATTGTTTATACTGTAAAATACGTAATGCTAAACATAATACCATATAAAAGAGGTGGATTAAATGAGGAACACGATTACACTGGCTGTATGGCCGAATGCCATTTAAAAAAACGAGACGAAAAAACTAGCGTTTTTTAAATGTCATCCCAGGTTCATTAGAATATGTTATGACGACAGAGAGATTAGATTAAAATGCTTTTATGGTTGCTGATTGGTTGGCAATTGTTTGGTGTTCTAGAAGCGAGAAGCGTTGCGTTTTTCTAGAACGTTCTTTGTGGCTCATAATTTTTTTTCTGTCGCCCGAAATAATGATAGAAGGAATCTACGTAATTTATGTTATATAACGTTCGTTTAAAATCTGAGTCTGATGCTCGTTTCAATGCGTTTCTGCAATGAAAGAGAAGATAAATGTATCTTTTACTTTCTTATGTAAAGCTAACCATAATCACAATTAAGTTATAAATGGTAGTGGTAATATCCACCCTGCAATACTAAAAGTTTAATAAAGGTCGATTTGTGCCAGAGATCAAGGTACGGTCAGCTCACGATCCAAGATTTCGGCATTAGCATTCACAGATCGATCAAATCATAATTTTTAAGAAACAAATAAAGAATTTAATCTTTATAAACTGTTCTATTAGTCCTTAAATCTTAGTTTTGTACGTTCCATTTAACAAAATAGTCGATAAACAAAGCAGGAAGTGAATCGAATTCTCAGTATTTTCGACAAGAATAATATAAAATAATAAACTTTGCGATAATTTTTCTTTTTGCGTTTTTATAATTTATGTTTCCTTGGCTTGTAGGAGTTTTTTTTTTATCTTTCAAGAGTAAAACCATGCAATTTACTGAAACCCCGAATAAGCTCTGTGAGTCTTTCGTCATCCATGTTGATTTTAATCCACTGCTGAACTTTCACACTAACGGTTCGACCGACTTAAACCAGGAGCGTTCTGGTATTTAACGTCTTTGATCGGCCGCGGCTCGATCTTTGGACGACCTGCCTTGCCTGACCAGACTGGACCGAGCAGTGAGAATGCTCTCATAGCATTACATGTGTAGCGAATTTAATCTTTGCCTGACCTAACTTGATCTCTAGTGTGAACTGGTCTTATTTTTTGCTTATAGCGTTACATCTCGTCGACATCGAAGTTATTAGGACTAGGGGCAAAGAACGGGAAGGAATTCGGCCGTGGCGTTTTGAAGGAAGAATCCGAAATTCGCCTGGAGTGATTTGGGGAAACCATGGAAAATCCTATTCTGGATGCCCGGACGGGGATTCGAAACGGCGTCCTAAATGTGAGGCCAGAGCCGTAACCGCTCACCCACCACGCTCGGTGAACCGGACTTAACACATAAAAAATTCTGAGTAATATAATCTTACTTAGGTTCTCTTTCTGTCTAATTAGTTACTTTCAAAACCGTTTGCCACCAAAATCGTTGCTTGGAACCACTGCTACGTATACCAGAGACTTCAGGCAGATTATTCTGCTATTCACTGTGAGTTATTCCTCATAATGTCTTGAGAGCTAGAATTGTGACTTGAGTACTTCATCCAGTTCTAAAGACATCGAAGACTCTTAAAGAATTACTGTTTGGGCTTGGGAGGATTTTCATGTAAAAGTGAATCCACAATTTGAGGGTATTGTGTGTAGTTAACCGTTGTTCTCCGTGGTAGTCTGCACGTTGTGTGCCATATCGGTTCAGCAATTCAGCAACGAACGATTGAGGAATAAAAATTTCAACATTTCCTTGTGATAGTACAAGCGTGAATCTGAATGAATGGGTATGGTACTAATGGTAATTATCACTGATTAGGCCTATCACTTTATATTGCATTTTATTCACTTCGCATGACAGAAACTAACACTTATATACAACCATTCAAATTTGTATTTTATGACACACTATTTCTCGACCACGTGTGCTTCTACTGCCAGACAAACTACTAACGGCTAATGCTTAGTCAAGAATTCCTTTTCGATTTCGAGCGGAGGTATGCCACCGACCCAGCTGTTCACTCCTCTAAGCAAATTCCTATTGCCTTCCCACACAGCTGAGAGGCTCTGACACTGGCAATATTTATTCTTACGTCAACTAAATAAAATATTCACCACGTGAAACCTCAGATACAAAATTATACATAGTTTTACTTTAAAATTCAGATTCAGTTCATAATGTGTGTGATAAAAGCTCATGGCCAGAAGTGTAATGTGGCATAGTAGAAAAATGCGCTTCTTCGCTGTTGTCGAGAAAATCGGCATTGAAATATTCAGTTGCATTCAAATACTTTCTATGATTGGTAGATATTAAGGAACGCATGGTGCGGCGAGCGAGGTCTATGACTCGTAAATCCGTCGTCACCGGATCTAATCTAGATGCGGGCAACTTATTTATTTATTTATTCAAATATGTATACAGATAATTCCAGGAAATAAGTTTCATCAATTACGCATATATGAGAGTGGAGACTTTCCCGGCGTATTAATGCAGTGAAATCCTCACGGGAGTGCAGCCGGATAGTGTCGTAAAATGACGACGTTTCGACAACCTGCTCGGTTGTCTTCATCAGATCTATTTTAGATATTATTGCTTGAAATCACGAAAACAGTTTTGTGATTTTGTGATTTTAGATATAATTGCTTGAAATTACAATACAGTTTTGGTGATTCCAAACAGTAATATCTAAAATAGACCTGATGAAGACAACCGTGCAGGTTGTCGAAACGTCGTCATTTTACGACACTATCCGGCTGCACTCCCGTGAAGATTTCACTGCAATTATGAATATAATAAATTTTTAAATGCCTATTGTTGTGGAAAAACCGACTGCGTCTAGTTTCGACCTATGGTGCTGGAATAAATATCTGTCCTTCAACAGTAACGGTCGAGTAATGATATTTTTATTTCGTACCTGCCGCAGTAAATATTTCTGTGTTTGAAATATAAATTTGTTTGCGAACAATGTAATGAAGTTCGGAAGCGTCAGTTTTTTCACAACAAACGACATTTAATAACCTTATTATATGCATCATTGCTGAAACTGTTTGCCGAGAATACATATTTGAATAAATAAAAGAAGTTGCAAGCAGCGAGATTCAATCCGGCGACACTGGCTTACGAGGCAGAGGGCTTGATCTCTGCGCCACGCGCCACGTGAAATCGCTCTCACGTAGAAAGTGTTTGAACGCAACGGAATATTTCAATGCCGGCGAAGAAGCGCATGTTACTGCTTTGCCATATTACACCTCTGGCAGTGAGCTTTTATAACACACAGTATGAATCGTATCTGAAGTCTACAATTGGCGACCTACTCTTCTTAGATCTTATACAGGGGGAGGACAAAATAATACGAACACCTGTGAAATAAATGGAAAATCTTTATTAATAGGGGGTTGGACCACCCTTTGACTGAAGTACAGATTTAATGCATACAGATGGATGCATAAAGGTCATGGACAATATTTAAAGGTATATTAAGCTATTCCTCCTGCAGAACGGTCTCTAATTCCGAAAGACTGGATGGAGGAGGAAATCGAGAACGAAGTTTGGACTCCAAATATTCCCATAAATGTTCAATAATATTCAAGTCCGGAGACTGAGGGAGCCAGGCAAGATGTTCAACTTCATCGTCATGCTCTTCGAACACCTAGCAGTGTGGATAGGGGCGTTGTCGTCTTCAAAAAGCGGTCACTCTCTGGACAAAAGGATGGACATGATCCCCTAGAATGCTTAGATAGTGATTGGATTTGATTCTACCATGCAGAATAACAAGTTGTCCAAGACTGCACCAAGATATGCGCTTCAAGACCCGTCTATCCCTATCAGTAAGCATTGAGTTTCGGCCACTGTTGTGCTTTGAAGACGCCATCTTACCCTCTTTCGTGTACGCTGACATAACGGCTGATACCGTACTCCTTGCAAACCCCAAAAGGTTTGATGTTTCCGTAACCGATGCTCCACTTAAACGCGCTCCGACATTCATTCCTCTTTGGAATTCTGACAGGTCTGACATTTCAACTTATCACAGACAGTTCGATAGACGCATGCAACGCAGGTGACTGCTGTTGAGAGACTGGTACCTTCCTCTTCACGCTCACTAGGTGACAGACTTCTGTTGCAGGTGCCGCGGCTGTACTGCAGGTATGAAATACGTCATATTTTTTCACAGGTGTTCCTATTATTTTGTCCTACATCTACGTTACAATAAAAAGTGGGAGTGAAAGTTTGCAGACTCTGATGTATATTTTTTGTTTCGAAATCAGTAAGGATATGTACTATGCCTTATCACGGTGCTCTGGTAACAGAAATTCAAAGATCACTTCTTATTGGTTCCGTAGTGTGTTGGCTGTGCACCTCCTCTAGCCCGCTAGAGAAGTCTGTGTCGTTAAGTAACCACGGCGCCCCGGGTCGTTTAATGCACCGAGCTCTCCGTAGCGTGCTGGCGTGATGCCTCACTAAGCGAAGCCTTTTGAACGCTAAATCTCGTTACTCTTCACACCGTCGGTTACCAGAGTCGCTTACATTTCCAGTAAATGGAGAACGTACTGTTATAATGCAATATTCTCGTCATGAAAATCATTAAGTTGTGAAATCTCATTCCTTAAAGGTGTTAGCAAGTTAACTAAAAGACGACTCCACTTGTTGCTTTTATGTATCACAATACATACTCCGGCAAATTTCATGCAAAATTCTTATCTCTAGTTCAAGTTTATATATTAAAAAGTGAGGAAATATTAACAGAACAGATAGTAACCTTTCTTTCAGAACATTAGTTTTCGAAATAAAACAACCATACAGAAGAAAATATTATAGAGATAAGAGAATTTAATAAACAACCTTAAAATAAGAAAAATGATACAAAACGATGTCAAATCAGATAGATACATCTGAAAGTGAAATTTTAGGAATTTTCGAGTGAATCTCAAATTGACGCTGGAGTTACTGTTATCAAAAAATTATGTCTCTAATGTGGAGACAGGAATTTCCAAAATGATGTAAAGATTCTGGATTCTGAGACGATCGCACAACCCGAGAAACCGATACAATGGCTTTTATTTTATACGTTTTCCAGACACGACAATGCAAAGCAGCTGTTCTTAACATGGGTATCATGTTTTCTGAATGCTATTACGATTTGTTGTATTTCGACATATTCTCGGCTGTTTCGACACGTTACGTCTTTTCCTATGTGCGTTTTATAGTAAGAAGAATTAATATATTCTTATGTCCACAAAACTAGCCTACTTAAATCCGGTATGCTACAGTTTTAAACTGTAGGTTTTCGTTATTTTTGCTGTACCTTCTTTTTCGTCGTCAGTGTAGAGGTCATTAGAGGCGGGAGAGGAGTGGGGAAGGGGAGGGGGGGGCGCAAGAAAGGCGAAGGAATTCGTCCATAGCCGTTTGCAGGGACCATCCCGAAACTTGCCTAGAGTGATTTAGGGAAACCATGGCAAACTGGATTACCAGTCGGGGATTTGAATCGGCCTCCTCCCGAATGCTAAGCCCAATCGTTACCGTTGACCCAACGGGCTGTTTTTTTGTTGTTGATGAAAACTACATTTTTTTTTACAACTAGCCATAAATGATCTGGAAATACATAAATTGGCCTGGTGTTTGAGTAGCCTATTACCTCAATAAACACATTGAATCGTTTTTAACATTAAATATGTCAGCGTGATTTTTGTTTTTGTTTTTACTGTGTGTGGGGGGAATCGTAGGTGATCACAATATATTTGCATGGCTCTGTCTCAGGAGAAGTGACAAAAGTGACCTCTGCTTGGCTGAGTGACATACAGTTACCTTTCGCAGTTTCCTCCTGTGATGCACGAAGAAGCCAAAGGAAATTAAATTAGCTTGTCGTAGATACGAGTAAACACTTTATTATTTCAGTGTCGTACTTAATGAAAAAAAATTGAGCTGGCTTTTGCACTCAGGCCTCACACGCATGTTTCATTTTTAATTATACTGTGACTGCAGGCAGCGTGTAGGAGTACAGCGCCTGGGAGGCAGATCTCACGACATACTACAAACTATAAGTATGCTTTCATAGAAACAGACTAGCATTTGCCTGCTGTTTCGCCTGAGAGGATTTAGGCCTGTAATGTATTTACAGTTTTTATTTATTTTATACCAACAATTATTATCCCAGAGAAGGAAAAACTGAACGTTATGTGAGAAGTTTCGTTATTTTCAGCTTCTTGGTTATTACTGATGTTCCTACAGCTATCAGAAAGATTTGATTTTCATTTTGTGTATAGTTCGACGTTATAAAATTTAGAAATATTAAGAAATTAATTAATTAAATGTTTATGAAGCTACGTGAAAATTAGGCACTTTAATACAAATAGAAAATATTATATATTATTGGGATTAAGCTTGGGAATAGATATTTAGTAGAAACTTTGATTAGGATTCTATCTGAGATTTGTAATATAGTATCGTTGTAACCTTTACCATAAGGTCATTAAATCAATTTATTGAAGTGTTGATCTTTGATATAGGAGTTCAGTTTATGTTTTCAATTTATTATAATGAACTATACTTCAGAAAACTGAAGAAATAAATAACCAAAGTGACGTTGTCGAAAACAATATTAATCCAAAGAGCATAGTGTTTTATCTTTAATGTAGTTGGATCTTTTGTGGTTATATTTTGAAGTTAAAAAAGGAATGATTGTCGTACATGCAGTGTGATGTGTGGGGCCTATTCTTTCTGGCTATAGACAGATTACCATTTCTTGCTCCTTCCCCCTATCACCTAGAGTGATATTTTTTGCGTGATGTGCTAACAAAGAGCCAGACAGAGATAGAAAACTTATAAATTTATATATATATATATATATTTATATAACTATTTACAAAAAACATAATTCATAGGAAACAAAACTGAAACGCAAAAACTAAGGACAAAATATGGTGAAATCAACAGGTTAAAACAGTTAAAATATCTAGGCGAAATCATAGAACCAACAGGACTAGAAGGGAAAGCACAGGAAGCAAGAGTATAGAAGATGAAGAAAGCAATGGCGTTAGTACAAAATATTTACAACAAAAAATGTATTTCAGATAACGCCAGGATAAGACATTATAACACGGTAATTAAGAAAAAAAAAGAAGCTACAGAACAAATCAAGAAAGAAGAAATAAAAATTATCAGAAAAATCCTGACACCCAGAGTGAATGAAGATGGACAGTACAGACTACAAACTATAAAAACTACAGAGAAAATATCAAACATAGAATCAGACATGAAGAAAAGAAGGCTGAAACTTTATGGACATCTGAGTAGTCTTCCGAAGGAAAGAATCCCAAGACAAATTTTAGAATACACACAAACAGTAAAAACAACAACGACATGGATGAAGGAAGTGGAGAAAGACGTGAAGTCTGCAGGTATTGCTAAGGGAGCTCAAGAGATTTTTAATAAGACGGTGAACTCATGGGAAGTTATTTCAGAGACAAAAAAGGGAAAATCAAAACGCATCTGGACTGCCGAAGAAAAGAAAACCGTCAGTGAAAGAATGAAAAAATATTGGTCCGACAAGAAGAATATCCCAAAGAGGAACTGAACGCATCCGGTCAGAATTTCTTATCGTTCTCCACTATGGGGACATACGAAAATAATGATAATAATAATGTATATAGCAAAAAGGTGTAAACTCAGTGTTCTTCCACTTAAACAATTACAATAGCGTAGGCGCAAATACTGGATAAAATAGCCCATAATAATAATAATAATCACGCTAACTAGATAATCAAAAGCGATCATACATGTGACAATTAGACGTTATTGCCGTCTGAGTTGAGAGGCGGAGTTGACGCAGTTAAAGGACCGGTTGAAGCCTCTGACTCCCACTGAAGATCAGCTTAATAATAATATTTTGGTATCGTGGCCTAAATGTCTGCTTGAGCTCTTCCATGAAGGTCAACTCAGTTCATATTGCACTTAGTATTTGATCAAAAATGGCTGTATTTACTTTAGCAACGGAACTCTAACAGCTTCCGGCAATTTCCTGTACTTGAAATACACATCGCATTTTCGAAAAATGATTTGTTAGCCTGCAAACCATATTCATCCAAATTCAAAGTCGTAGCGTTTTCAGATTTAGGAACCTTGGAAGTCTCTCATTGCTGGCTGTCAAGAAGAAGGCATTTTGCCCACACTCTTGAACCCAGGGCTTCAAGGTCGCGTTCGAAGAAGATCCCATATGCTGCTATGGTCTGAACTGCTACAGAAAGTGATGAGAACCTTATTTTGCTTATGGCTTTACGCCTCGTCGACCTCGAGGTCATTAAAGGTGGGATAGGAATGGGGACAAAGAATGGGAAGGAATTCGGCCATGGTCTATTGAAGGAAGCATTCCGGTATTCGGTATGGAGTGATTTTGGGAAACCATGAAAAATCCAAATCTGGATGCTCTGACGGGGATTCTCCCGAATGCGTGGCCGGATTGTTACCGCTCATCCACCGCCCTCGGTGTGATGAGAATATCTCACCTGCAAAAGTGAAGGCGTAACTGTTTGTAACTGAACACAGCAATTTGATTTTCGTTTCATTTTATTAACTTGGCGTATTTTGCGACAGAATAGAAAAATCTGTTCACCTGGTTCACAGCTGGGAAGGAGGTTCTGAAATGTTCCACTGTCCAAAATATGTGAGACTTATTGCCCTCTAAATAAATCAACCAGGTCACTAAGTCTACCCTTTCACTGATACTGGACTCTTGTTACGGGGCCCTCACATTTGAGAGGTCGCTGGTTTGAATCGCCGTCCGGCTATGCTGATTTAGTTTTTCCATAGTTTCCCCGAAATCACTGCAGACGAATGCCAAGATGGTTCCTTCAAAAAGCCATGGTCAGATTCCTTCCCGTTCATGTCCCACTCCGTTCTCACCTCTTATAACCCCAACGTCGACGAGGCGTAAAGCTAAATGCAAGAAATAAAATAAACAAAAAAACAAAAATGTTGTTGGAGGGGATACCATGTATGTGCTCTACTGTTGCGTAAGTATTTTTAGTTCTGTTTGTCAATACATATTAAAGACTTTGCCGTTGAAATGAGGCTATGCTGGGAATAATAGTTATAAATGAGATACGATACAGATATCGGAACATTTGCTCTTCTGATATAATAAGTTAAATTAGCTATAATTAGCAAGATCTGACTATGGTTTCTTACAGTGTAATTAAAATTTCGTAATTTTGGAAGACGATTAAATAATCATCGTGTTCCTTGCTTTTAATAAAAAATTTCTAGTATTAACTTTTCCTGTGATCACGGAACTTCCTCCACGAGAAGCACAGGCTGAAATACTCTCTCTTTAGCGTCCAGAAGCGTTTTACGTAACAGGATGCCATCATGCATTTAATTGGATTTGCTGCAGTAGGCGGCTAATTGGGTTGCAAGGCCTCTCAACGCCCTGACACTGTGCGATAAATAAATGGCCATTTAATGGAGGACTGGCGTGAAGCTTCCTGTTTTGCAGCTGAATTTAGGCGTTTAATGGATACGAGTGTGTGTGTTTACACCTAAGGAATCGTTTCCATACTTGTAATTGACCTTTGAACACTCTCAGACCACACAGGTGAAGACTTAAAAGTATTAAAAAAATTTATCTTTTTGTATAAGTCTTGTCCTAGGGAGTTATACCTCACTGTTCTTAAGTGAACCACGAGATTGATTTCGCAAAGGGACTGAAGGATTCAGAGTGGTGGAAATGGAAAATGACAGAACAAAGCGGCCTTCTGTGTACAGATGTGTTCCACTATCAGCTGCTGTCCGATTTATATATTCACCTGTTATTTTATCTAAATGTGATTTTAATGATTTTATAGAATCATACTTTTGGATTGTAATGTCAACACAATATCTTTCCGCAGAGTTCCTTTCAGTAGAGCTATTTTAAGCATTTCTTTCAAAGAAGTGGTATGTTAAATTTTCTTATTTATCCAACGGGTTCTATTTATCTCATAAATATGTAGGGAAACATGGTGATTTCTTCTACTGACTACGATGAAATTATTAATCTGGTAATAGGCCATGTTTCCGCAGTTGTTGGATAATAATTTTATCTTAAAAACAACTGGTTTGGTGAATTTTGATTTTATTTGATTCCCCAGACGCGTTTCGCCCTTGTGGTGTAGGGCATCTTCAGAGGCTGCAAAGAGTTTTTACATGTGTTGTTACAATAATTATCTGCAGTACAACTTTTTATATATATGTATACACTATACTCACAGCTGTAGTGGTAATCCTCACATACTGGTCTGGAACAGCACTTTACACACTTTCACAGCACTGTTCATTGCAGTTCCAGCTAAACATATTTCACTAGTTGCTTGCATGCTGCACTTGTTGTAGTGAATATTTTCTGTTGATTTTACAATGTCTGTTACATATGGCTTGTTTTGTTTTTACCAGATCTTTACAGCTGTTTCGACTTAGTTTCTGTTGCTATTGTATCTATGTTGTACATTCTATTAAATTATCTCTCTTTTTCTGTGTACAATTTACTGCTTGTGATTGGTAAGAGGGTGGTTATTGTCAAATAAACCACCCTCATACCAATATAAAGACAGACATGAAATTATTACAAATTAAAAACCACAAAAATCATCTGCTAACATTTCAGGAAAAATATCATGTACACAAATCGATAGCAATGGGAAAGACAATAATAAATGAATTCATGAATTTAACCAATAAAACACTATACAACACAATAAAAACACAAAAAACAATATCAAAACAAGAAAACGAATACAGTCACTCACACAATAATCACAAGCAGTAAATTAAACACAGAAACAGAGAGATAATTTAATAGAATGTACACACAGGTACAATAGCAACAGAAACTAAGCTGGCACTATATTAAAGATCTGGAAAGACAAAACAAGCCATGTGTAGCATATATATGTAAAATCAACAGGAAATTTTCACTACAACAAGTGCAGCATCCAAGCGACTAGTGAAATATGTTCAGTTGGAACTGCAATGAACAGTGCTGTGAAGTGCTGTTCCAAACCGGTATGTGAGGAATACCACTATATATACATACATACATATATATATGTATATAAAGAGTTGTAGTGTAGATAATTATTATAACAATACATATAAAAACATTTTACAGCCACTGAAGATGCCCTACACCACAAGGGCAAAACGCATCTGGGGAATCAAATAAAATAAAAATTCACCAAAACAGTTGTTTTTGACGGAATTATTTATAAAATTACGATGTAATTATCTTAACGAATCATAGCTGCAGTCTCTAAGATACTACTCAATATATCCACTGTAAAAATAAATTCTTTAGCCTGTGCGCGTTAGAGCCCTACTAAGAAAGATTGAACCTTTTTTTCGCTTCTTGTTTTACGGCTCGTAGATGTAAAGGCAGAGATCATTAGAGACTGGAAAGCATTCAGCAATGGCCTTTTGAAGGATCCATTATCATTCACAGGAAGATAGCAACTCGTATTTTCGAGGTGCACTTTATAAGTGAAAGACGGTGTGAAAATAACTTGCCTACTCATTTGTCCGGGTGATATTGTTGGTAGGTATAGGAAAATAAATAAAAAGTGTATCTATCGACATTAATTTAATGGCATTAGTACTGGAATTATTCCTATCAAATTAACCGAATAATTGATCATGATAATGTACCGAGAATCTCAGAATTATACTAAGCAACGTTTGCAGTAATAATCTGACAGTTTCATAGACTGGAGAATTTTTACCGTGTTGTGATAGAATTTGAGTCACCCAACAGTTATTAAAATTTTCTGGTGATATATTTTAAGGTTTACTGATGAAACGCAGATAGCAAGACGTTTAGGTAACGAGTAATCTGTTGTTTTTGGTCCAGCAAATCCGAATTGCCGAAGATGCATCCTGCTTCTACGGTTAGATTTGAAGCTTTTTGATGGACAAATTGGCTGCAACCCAACATAAATATAAACTTGACATAAACCCCACATCACATCATAATTATTTCCAGCAACAAGTGTTTGTCCTTCAGCTATCTGAGGAAGACCAAACTGACACCAATACTAAAACCATTTTATTATTACTTTAGCTGTTCGCTTCCATGACCTTTGGTTCAGTTCTAAAGCGGTACTTACTTGACGGGAAACATAGTTAATATTTAAAACGGATTCTGTAAAATTTTTAATGTCATGGTATGTCGAGAAATGTTTGCTAGTGTTGTAATAGAATTACTTTCGAGTCACTTACAACTTATTTTTCATATAATTGCCAACTGTTTTCCATGTCGTATTTGGCATCAAGCATCGAAATGAAAATTTCACCGTCGCCTGGTGGAACTGGTGGAAGCTGCATTGAAGTACTAATAACATTTAAATTAAACATATATTTTGTGGAGGCTGAAATCTGATGTAATGGTAGCTGAAAAACGTATAAATTGGTAGCATTTAATTAGAACCGCTTGAAACCATAATCTGAGTTCAGTGTAACTTAAGCGCACATCACCTCTGTCACAGTCTGGACAGGCGCTAATGAGACCACCCGCTGTGCTTGCAAGTGCCGTGTACCACCGGGCAGTATCCTCACAGGGGCTGTGTGCAGATTGGATCGAGGACACCGCAATCTGTGTAGTTACAAACAGGGAACTAGTATTATATCCGAGTTACAAGTTCTGACGTTATCCGATTGTAACCCACGAGGAAGGCAATTAGCTTCAGTCGCAGGTATAATTATTAAAAAGTTATTGGAGTATGGTAACAAAGTTGTGAGTGCCGTTTAGTAGACAGAACTACATAATTCCAGGAGAGAGTTAAAGTGTTTAGAGGCTTAAAGTGGTTACCTTCTTAGTCTACAGATCTGTTTTGCTTTGAATTATGACGCAGGTAGAATATAAATGCTATTAGAAACTACTAGATATTGAAGCATCTTCCTTGTACTCAACTTTTCTGTAAATAAACCGTAATTTATATAGAATTACTTTCCAGTTTTGCTTAGCAATATTTGTTGTTGTAGTTTCTAGTGGACGTTATCACTACCCTAGAAGTTTTAATAAAATATTAATGCATAATTTTAAACCTTTTGTAATTGCATCAGATCTACTGTCTCCAAGCAGTGGATGTTGAAATGTGTAAAGTTTTGGTAGCTGCTTGTAGAATGGATTACATTATACAGGTTGAAAATTTTTTTAGTTATAGGCTTATCTCTGAACATATTAAGGATTGAATTTCAAAATCCCTTTACATTTAGTTCATAGAAGCAACCAAAACGTCATAATTTTATAATTAAGACCATCAAAGAGAATGCAGCGTTGCTGGTTTTATTGTCTGAGAAAGAAAGTTGGACGAAAATTTCAGCAACTAACAGAAATAGAGTCACTGATTGCTTTGGAGTCGTTGCATTCTATAGGAAGTGAATGGATGGTTGCTACGCAGCTAGATGTGACAAGCAATCCTTACGGGTTTTACTTCAACTTTTATCGCTGTAGGTTGTAAAGTGATCAATTATTTAAAGGAAAAAATCTAAAACTTTTGAATTTCTGTTTGTGTTTCGGTAAATCATACAAATTTAATGAACGGATATTAACGAAAGTACTCATATTGATAGATTATTTCATGTGTTAACATGAAAAATGGACAAGTTAAAAGTTTCCGATAGTTCATGAAATTTAGAAATGTCTTCTGTCGATTCGCGAGTCAAGAAAAAATTAACTAAGGAATGGATTTTAACAAAACTACAAATCTTCTTCTTCACCACTTTTCCCAACATTTGTTTTTGGGTCGACTGGCTTTCATTGGTTTTACGCCTTGTTGGCTTGGAAAACGTTAGAGAATTGATTTTGCGACTTTGCTGACGCCAAACATACGTGCAATTGGGAAGTGAAGTGTTGGCATCCACATGTGAAACGTGAGTTTAAAAGGAATGAGACCACTTCTTTCGCTTGTTCGGAGAATAATGAGCAGAACAGACACAACTCCACCCTTGACAAACCCACTCAACACTTTTGCGATTAGCAAGTTGAGACGTTTTTATGAAGGATAAAGTAACTTTTTAGTATTGCGGTCAGTCCACAGAGTCTAAAAGTGAGGTTTCAGGGAAATGTATTGTGTTTTGATGAAGGGAAGGGACAAAGGGAGAGTACAAGCTATGGAAATGAAATTTCATGGGAGTAGAGTAGGAGTAACAAGAATTAACAGACTAAGAAATGAGACATTCAGAGATATGAACTAGGGGGAACCGCTACCACAAACAATAGAGAAATCTAGGTTACAGTGTTATTGGTACGTAAGGTGAATGGGAGAGAAGAAGATACCAAGGAGATGCTGAGCATGGCGATGAAAGAGAAAAGTCCCAGAGAGAAACTAAGGGACAGGCGAGTTTAAGGTGTTAAAAATGTGTGAAAGAGAGAGGATGAAATTTGGCGACAGTGAAAGAAGAGGGATGGTGGTTGGACAGGAAGCGCTGCAGAGGTTTTTGTTCTCAGCAGACCCAGCTAGTTGTTGGAAGCTGCTCTAGATGGTGATAATTGAGTTTTTATGGTCGCAAGTCACTATCCCCTACCTAGTCTGGCTGAAATAGTTGAAGTGGGAACAAAAAGCCAGTTCTAATAAAAGTCGGATGGGAAGTTGAAGACAGCCGCGACAAGGCTACCGTATTTAACACCGAATTCAAAAATTCATTCACGCGTGAAAACATAGAAAAAATCCCCACTTTATCACATCGTGTGGAATTAGAGATGGATCCTATAAAAATTAATAGCGTAGGTATTTTAAAGCAATTAAAACTCCTGAAGTGGGGTAAAGCGCCGGGTCCCGATGGTATACCAGTAAGAGTATTTTCTGAATACGCGGAGGAAATTGAACCATTTCTGTCAGATATATTCCAAATCTTTAAAAGAGAAAAAAGTACCTTCTAGCTGGAAAATAGCCCAGGAATTCCCATTTTCAAGTTTGGAGACCGGAGTGATCCTAGGAATTATCGACTGATATCTCTAATATTTGTCGGCAGCAGAATTCTGGAGCATGTCATATGCTTGAACATTATGAAGTTTCTAGATAAGAACGAGTTACTTACACCGTGTCAACACGGATTTCGGAAGAAGAAATCTTGTGAAACACAATTGGCCCTATTTTCACATGACGTAATGACAGTTATCGATGCAGGTTCGCAAGTTGATGCAGTTTTCTTGGATTTTCATAAAACTTTTGATTTTCTACCACACAATCGACGTTTAGCGAAGATTCGAGCATACGGTATTTCGGCTCATATTTGTGAGTGGATAGGTGATTTTCTAACTGGTCGATCACAGTATGTCTTTTTTTTTATCTGCTTAACGTCTCTCTAACAGCGAGGTTTATAGAGCCGGGAAAGGATGGGGGGCAAGAAATGGGAAGGAATTCGGTGGTGTTTGTATGCTCCTAACATTGAGCTAATAAAAATTATTTGCTGCAAAAAATTTCTAACAAGTTTGCTTGTTAACATAGCAGTATAGATTCAGAATAATTTATCATGGTAGTAATACCATGCTGAGTACTACACCATAACCAAAGGTTAATTAATATACGTTACAGTGCATAATCGTTGATTGCTGTTGAAAGAGCGACAAAGACATTCTTTTTCCTCCTTCTAGCTGTTTATTTACATCAGCGCCATGTCTTTCAGTCTGGTGTAAACAATACCGAGGATGGTGGGTGAGCGGTTAACGTTCTGCCCTCCCATTCGGGAGGACGCTGGTTCGAATCCCCGTCCGGGCATCCAGATTTGGGTTTTCCATGATTTCCCCATATTACTCCAGGTGAATGCCGGGATGCTTCCTTCAAAAAGGCCAGTGCAGAATTCCTTCCCGTTCCTTGCCCCCCTCCCATCCCGCCTCTAATGACATCGACGTCGACGAGGCATAAAGCCATAGCTAAAAAAAAAATACGTAAAAATTGTTTCATTACTTCCAACCTACTTCACTCCAAGTTAGTTATTTGTCTCACAGTTATAAACTCCAATCTATTGATTTCAGAGAGCGAGAAAAAAGAAACCAATTAAACTTTCTCAGATTCTGATCCATTTCTAACGAAAATATTGTAACTGAAGAGATAAATTAACCTGACATGAGTTGAAACATGGCTGCGGTGAAGTAAAATTCTTCAGAGCCCCTTAATGATGCATAACAATAGAAAATATTAAGAGCTAATCATCACGGTTCGGAACCATTGCATTTCTAGAGTTAACCAACATTAAACATGAAGTGACTATTAAAATTGTGCGTCGCTTCCAGGTGGATGCTTGTGTACGTTGTTAGGGGTTTGCTTTCTATTAACCGTCGTTACCCTTTGTATTATGTACTTGTGGGCAAATCAATTAAGAAATATTGCCAGGAACGATTACAGAATATAAATTTCAACATTTCATTGTGATAGTACCTGCTTGAATCTGATTGAAAGGATATCATACTGATGGTAACTCTCACTGATTAGACCTATCTCTTTATATTCTATTTTATTCACTCCATATGACAGAATTTATCGTTTATGTACTACCACTCTCGGTGCCAGACCAATTGCCACTTACTCCTCGTGCGCGAGAATTCCTTCTCATCCTCGAGTAGAGGCAGGCCACCGACACAGCTGATCACGTCTGTATGTGACTTCCTGTTGCCTCCCCACACTGCTGAGTGGCTCTCGCACTGACATTATTTATTCTTACATCAACTAAACAAAATACTCCGCACTTGATACCTCAGATGCAAAATTACACGTAGTTTTAAAAAGATCTTACATAATTCTACAACTACGTCACAATGTCGAGGAGTAAGTAATAAGATTTGAAATCAGTAGTTTTATTAGCAGTAAATGTAATTTAATGTAAATGTTTGCTTATAGGAATATTCAAACACAGTTTATGTAATCTAATGCAGCCAGCGGTGCCTAGAATCTAGCTCTTCATATGGAGTCTATATCTGGTCTTCTGGTTTCTTGTCATCTTAATATTACTAGAACAGCTGTATTGGTAATGCGATTCTTCATTTCTTGAAGAGGATCACGCGAGGCGTCCCTGGGGGCCAGTCCTCCTCTGATCCATCGACCGGGAAATGTTTCATCCAAGACATCTCCGAGCTGTAGCAATGGGGAATACGATATAGCAGAACTTCCAGAACATTTGCACCATAACTGCAAAGTGTTGTAATGCTTTTCAGATACGCCATTAATTCAGAGAGAATGAGCCTATGAAATAATTTCTCCCCACCTCTCATCAAGTTTATTGATACAGGCCAGTGATTATTACATGTCCCCGTGTCTCTTTATATTATCCTTGGAGGTTATGTTTCTTTTGGCCCTCTCTCTCTCTTTCGGAATGTGTGAAGACGAAGTCGTCAGGTAAAAAGATCTATTTTTCATAGATGTTGTAAATTAAAGAAGTTTTCAATCCGTAGGTTTTATGTAAACTGTTAATAACATGAGCGTTACTATTTAGACAAACAACTATTTTCTACTTCACTAGAATGACTTGTAGTGTGTACTTGTGATCATTAAGATCTATTAAGAATCCTCACTCTTTTAAGGATTTTACGAAATGCAAATTCTAACTGTCTATTATTCCTTTCACTGACATTGGAGGCTGTAAGAGAACTGTTTGAACGATTTAAACTAAATATCTGTGTCTGATAAATTTCCTCTAATAGGATAGCGGCGGTATCTGCGATCAGCGTATAGAAAGGTGTTAGGTAATATATTGTGTAACATTGTTGTACAAACCGAAATAGCATTGACTGCGGTTTTATAGAAACTAGTAAGACTATTATTATTCATGATAAAAGTCAAGAAGAAGGACATTAATATGTTACTGTTAATTTATGAAGTGCAAATAAATTGTTGAAACTACATAAATTGTGGATTGTATTGTTAATAGATGTTTCAATAGCAGAACCATTTGAGTTGATATTAACGGAAAGAGAAGTACTAAGGTAAATATGATTAAATTCTAATTTTGTAAACGGTTATAAATATGAGATTAATTTTCAAGTTTTTATTTTAAATTAATAAAACAATATAATTTTATATGATATTCTTCAGTTAGTAGATCTATAATAGCCTAGTCGGTAATCGTATCCAAGGAATATTAATAACATCTGGTACATGTTAATAAAAAAATTTAAATTAAAGGTTTTGTCCAAAATGAGACTATTTGTCCTTTCCTTAACATTCCGAAGAACTCTTATAAAGGATTTTCTAATAAAATTAAATACCCGTACATGTTGAACGAATCTATTCTTTCTACCGACAACTACTACAAAATCAGCCAAAGAAACAGACGCATTCAGTGGTATATTAAATGGTGCAAAGCCTACAATTGGTGGTTTGCGCTAACCATATCGTAATTCCCTACCATTAAAATCCAAAATGTCCAGAGGAAGGAGAAGTTTCCATGGAGCAGAATATTTACCTTTTCTAATCCATA
Organism: Vandiemenella viatica; assembly: GCA_031002005.1. Lineage (NCBI taxonomy): Eukaryota > Metazoa > Arthropoda > Insecta > Orthoptera > Morabidae > Vandiemenella > Vandiemenella viatica. Next base: position 237,792,519 of record CM061919.1, on the reverse strand, counting down.
CCTTAGTCGTTCCTGGAGTAGGGATTTTCAACATCGCCTCTCAACTACAGTGCCAATCTGTTACGATCTTGTTACCTTATGCATCTGTTGTTTGGCTGTTCTCGTATTTGCGTTGTTGAACAAAATAGTATAGTTTACACGGTAACCTCTGTAATTTGAATCATAATAGTTCATTAGAACAGAGAGTAAATGAAACCAGGTTGTTTCACTGAATGAAATTCTTTAATCAAAATCTTCCAATACCTCACCACCAACACCAGTTAAATAAATAACTTACCAGAGTTTTCTGATTTTTTGATCTACAGGAAGATGCGACGTTCACAGTAGAACTTTCGGTAATGTTTTTTCTTCACGCACGGACGTCTTCCGTAGCTGTACTAAATAATAAAAAAACAAAATCAATTCCAAAGAGTTTACAGCAATATACCTGGGAACATGGTACCTTTACAACTAGTAACGTGGCCATCATAAACAGTACCAACCAGTTTCAGAGGTAACTCTCAATTTTAAACATCTTGGTAACTAACCACACTGTGATAGCATCCCACCTAGTACTACAGTAATCTAGGAATGATTCTGACCTTTTGCTTACTGGTTGAATTCTTTCAAAATCTGTATTGCAGAGAGTAGTAGGATAACTTATCTCTCACCCAGTACACATCGTAAGTCCAGATTCCATCCTCATAGCAAAATATTCTGGATCGCCCACGACTGTGTCACGCTTCCTTATATCTCCAAAATCAAGTGGAATGTCCAATCATCTCTGATGCTTCCGAATTCCCTCTCTCCAAAATTTTTTATCGCAGTAACTGGTTGGATACATCCCACCAGAATTTACTCTGAAGCCTGTAACTATTTTCACCGCCGGATATAGAAGTCAGCCACAACGCGCGAAATTATAGAAAAATCGGCTAAAGTAGTATACCAGTTCTCGTTACTGGTTCTCCTTTATCTGACATCATAATCTCTCTAGTGAGCAGACCACTTTTTCAATAGGAGAATAGGTCAAAAGTCTTCGTACTGGCGAATCACGGAATAATGTGTTTGTTGGGGCTGCATGTGATGTTACAATGTGTCTATTTGAAATGTCAGAGTTTTCCCGATTTATTAAACGATAATCAAAATAAGAAAAAAAAAAGCACTGAGTAATAGTCTTGGAAGTCAGGTAACAGAATGAAAATTTAATCATATTAGAAAGTTGTTATGGAAAATAAGTAAAGAATGTAATAATTTCCTGCATATAGTCTAACATGGATAAAAATTTTAAAAATAGTGAAAGATACCACTATTTTTAGTTTTTAATATAAATAAAAAGTAAAAGTAATTTTGATAGTGACATACGCTATTTATCATTTTTGAGATAACCGGAATAAGTTTGGAATTGCCCTGGGAACACAGTAGTGTAGCACATTATATTTCAGGTATCCACAGCTCACAACGAACGTTTTGTTGGCCACATTACTTCATAACCACACTATGGTCAGCTTTATTCCAGCTATAAGAAACGTTCGTCAAGGATTTCTCTACTCTTATTTGAAACGTTGATGGAAAGGAGGGCGGGCGCGTCTTGTAACGCAATATATTATTGTTACTACATTTTCCTTCGCCCATGAATGTTGATGTTCTGTGTTGATGTCACTTTCTACTCTCCGATACGCAAGAAACATTATCCACTGCTGTTTTTACAGGGCAGAGCACATTTAGCTACATTCGAGAATAATTGTAAATTTACAACCCTTCATGCTACTCATCAGTCAAGCGGAAGTATCACTTGAAAACAAGTACACTCTGTTTTTATTTGCGTCGGTGGTATCTGCGGTTTAATAACATCGCAGGCTGACAGGTCGAGTTTTTCAAGTGTGCTTTGTCCACTACAAAATAAACAAAACAATCCAGGGAAAACCTATGTGATCTCTGTCAGTAGTCAAACCGCACATATATTTAATTAGTGGGTTACCAGATAATTAAATAAATTAAAAAGCGAGGAAATAAAGTTTTTTTAACAGTAACACCTCTTAAAATTTCTTTCCTTAAATTTTTTTGAAAATTGTAAAAATGTGTAACCTGACTTATTGCTTTCTTTATTTGTATAGTATCATTGCAAACAATTTTCTTAAGAACACAGGAGGGTAATATGTAATTATGTAGGTAATTTTTTCTGCATTTGATTGTTATAGTAGTAAATTGTTATTTAGTAGATACACTAGTGCAACTGTTAGTGGATTTTATTTATTCTCTGACGCGTTTCGCCTCTCGTATAAGCATCTTCAGCATTTACTATTTTTATATAAAATGTTTTCAGTTTCCTTTAAAATTCGAACAGAAAGGTTTTGTTTAATTACACTACAACTACTTTTATAAATATGTATCGTTGTGTAACTTACATTTCCGTCATGACGTGTGTTAGTTAGTCACCTGTCTCCTTAGCCAGCATTCTGCTTGCAATATTATATGTAATTATACTGACTGGAGACAGTAGATACCACATGACTTCTCCAATAGGGTACCGGACAAATTTTTAGAAGGTGTTTTAAAGTAACCATTGTGGGTATATTTAGCCATTAAAAAACTTAAATAAAGCTTTGTAAGTACATAAAATCATGTGTAAATGCTAAAGTATTTAAATTTCCGCACAAATAGTGCATCACGTGATCTCATCGTTGTGACGTAATAAGTGTGCAAAACAACTTAACCTGGGACTTGTTATTCCAGCAGTGTTAAGTGATTTTAAGCGTTTTGTGAAGTTATAGTCGTAATGAAACGAAGGACATATCGTTGGTGCGTTGTACCTAAATCTTCCAATACTTCTATACCTTCTCTAACAAATTATTTATTGATGTACTCCGGAAAGCAGACTTACGAATAAAGTGATTGCAACTAGCTAGATGACAATACGACGGAATGTCTGCAGAATCATTGATTTATTATTGTGGGGATCATTTTTATGTAAGTAAATATGCGAAAATAGTGTTCAAATCAAAAACAACACACATTTAGTTCAAATAAGTCTCAATGGTATGTACTAACACATTTAAGAAAATCACACGATATTCATAACAAAGATTATCCCATTTGCACTCGGTAAAGATTATGTATTCTTTTATTTTAAAATTCAGTTTATTAGGCAGTTAATTGATATACTTACACAGATGTTTTCACATTTAGAAACTTAGAAGCACAAAAATCAGAATTAGTGGCAAAGAAATTTCCAACCGTTATTACATCCACTCGCTGAACATTTCGACTGTCAGCTTTAGTAAATCCTGGATTCATGATAACAATGATTTAAACAATCTGCAAACAACGTCATCTTCGAAGATCGTAATGACGTCCTTATAACTCAGTATAACAGTTCTGTGATAAAAAACTCAAATCAACGTAGAAACAGTTAAAAAATACAAGTTAACGTGGCGCACTATCACATCTGTTTCCTAACTTATGACGTCAAGCGCTGTGATTGGTGTTTCGTTTGGCGTGAAGAATAGACTAAAAGTTAAATATTATTTATTGATTTAAAAATATAAATCTTTATTGTCTCACAAAAAAAATATTGGATGATTTTTTTCAAATTTATAAATATTATTTCCAACTAACTTTCAGATTTATTTTGTAATACCTGTCCTGTCCCCTATTCTGCAATTTTGGTATACTGTTTTGTCTTTCAGCACGGGTAGAATTTTGATTACTTGTGTGCCCTGTTGTTGTTCAGCTGCTTATATCGGAAGACCCAAGCTGGTTGACTGCCGTGGAGTGACGTACTAAGTGCCACGATCCTCAGTTTTTCAGCTTTGTTATTCGCACTTCTTGATAAGTTAGAGGGATGTGGATACATTGTTAACTTGTGAAATACGTAGCTAATTAAAAAAAAAAAAATGTTCAAAAACAACATTGCTTTTGATTTTTAAATTCCTGTTCAGTGTTACCACACTTGGTGGACCTCGGAATTTTTTCTATGCTGTCTGTTCTTATAGATAACTGAGGTACCTATAATTTTTTATTATTATTTCTCTACGCAGCTGTTTGACGTTATGTAGGACACAAATTGACTCAAAATTTCTTCACATAGATGCTAAGGAGAGTTTGTCATATGAACGGATTGAAATCATGAAATTATGAAGGTAATGCTTTTGTCATTTTGGTTACAGAACTCTCAAATGGGTTCTCTGCTTGGTGGAATGGCAGATAATGCCTTGTGTAGTGACTGAAAACTTTTTCACTGTTGCTCTATAATAAAATACATTGTTTGGAGACTGCGCTCATCTCAATAACACGGGAACACCTTCGGCGAGTTATTTTTTTTCCCACTTACATTGATAAAAGATATTGTAATGAGCTTTAATCAATGAGTTACCACACCGCTTTGTTTTTAAACATAGGTGTGCTAAGTACAATCAAAAACGAATAGAAACCATGGGTCTGTTTCTGCAGAAAGCGAAAGACCAAAACTATTGTATATCCAAAATCAATAGAATGAACTTTTTCAATATTAATTTAATTCATAAAAATCATTGTCGTTCGTTTATTTTGAACACGTAAATGTGTCTGTTTTGTATATGTGTAGCCACTTAAGAAACAAAAAGGTATTGCAACGCATGCCTGGCTAAACTAGTCACGAAATAAACAATAGTAATTTATTTTTTAAATTGCACTTTACTCAAAAACTTTTTCATAAAAGTAAAAATTTCCATCAAAATCAAATGGAGTTTTTACAAAATCGTAACCAAATATTACGAGACTCTAATCAGAGTAAGTTTACTAAAATTACGTAAATTGCGTACAAAAAGATAAAAATTAATAGTTATAGCTTTTTCTTAAGAAACTATTTTTAGAAGAAATTCTTACTATCTCCGTAGGTGATACCCATCATTTTGACGAGGATTTAAACCATATATGCCAAAAATGGAATGTGATTGCTTCGTATGCAAGCATCCTGCTTTTGGTAGGGATGAATGTTGAAAAAATTAGGAACAAACTGTGATTTGACTGTGAAGGATGGACGAGTTATTACTATACATGAAATACGCACACGTTTATCAGCAAATGTAGAAAGTTAATTGCTTTGGTACCATTGGGACTGGCAATTAAATATACAACAGAGTACTATGTGCTGGAACAGCGCTATCCGCACGTGAAATTCGCAAACTCGGTGAAGCCGTTTCGGGACAAAAGCCGGCGTGCGCCCGTTCCTGATGTTGCTGCCATCCATTCCAGCTGTGACAGCCTTAATAAATCATCTCTCTTGCTTCTGAGATTTATTGCTGTTTGATTATGATCTGTTACTTCTCTACAGCCATTCCACGTCGCTCTAGAGACAGGCAAAAAGTGCCCGGCGGGGTTATGATGTGTAGATTACGTCTAGAGCGCCTCTCTGTGCCTGGAAACTTTTATAATTTTACTTCAAACTAGCATTTGCCTGCGACTTTGCATCGATAAATTGTGAGCGAATATGGCTCCCTCAGGACTGAATCAGGGATATGTAAGTGTACTTTCTGATACTATATTCCATAAAAAAGAAAGAGATAGGAACCGGTACTGTACCCATCATAACTCATTTTTAGGGGCGAGGAGTGCGTAGGTATTTGACCGTGGTATTTTGAAGGAACCATCGCAGCATTGTCTTGGAATTATTTCGAGAAACCATGGAAAATCGAAATATGGATGACCCAATAAGATTTTAACCAGCATCCTGCCAAATTCTAGGTCTGAACACAACGCTCAGTTCATCTAATAGACTAATCGTGTGGTTGATAAAATCCACCGTATTCCGACCTTCTTGGTGTTAGTGTAAGTTTGTAAGTTGCTGCTTTTTTTTTAAGTGTAGCTTTTAGTTTATTTTTTAGATCAAATACGAGTATCGATATAACTACAGTAAAAAAATCTACATCGTTAGCAATAGAGGAGGTGAATTTAGATGCAAGGCTGGGAGCTTTTCACCCTATCCGAATCCCTCGCATGTTTGGATAAAAAACTGGTGAATTGTTAAATGATTAAAATTACTGGTAATACGATATATTTTTTTTCGTAGTCAGTTCACTTCTAGCATGTTTAAGGTACTTGACCAAGCCATCATTTGAAGTCTGTTGTGGGAAACGAAAAAACTTGAATAGAGAGATGAGATACATTTTTCGGGGGATTACAGTGGCGTCACTATTCCATGATGGATTCTAATGTAACCTATCTACTAACATATCTAAAGTAAAGAGAACAATTTTTTAACATCTCACTTAGTTCTCGAGATAACGTATTTCAAAATTTAGATGGTGAGTTTGAAATGCGGCCTGCACCAGAATAAAAATTTCGCCAAAGCCACATTTGATGGAGAATTCTTATGTGGCTCAACGGGACAAATCGATGTAAACAATATAATTTTTTTGATATCTCACTTAGTTCTCGAGATATCGTATCTCAAAACTGAGGTGGTTAGGTTTAGATGTAGCCTGGAGCAGAAAAAAACTCACTGAAGGCCTGCAAGGAACTACAAGGCGGACATACACGTATGATGTTTGTTTTCTTCCTAGCGGTTGTGGTTAGGTTGAAATATGGACTGAACCAGAAAAAAAGTTACAAAAAGCACAAGGAACTATACTTACAACTGATTTTTGAGGTTCGATATCTCGAAAAGAGTAAGATATGTGAAAAAAATTATTCATTTCTTTCGATTTATTTCGTCGAGTTACACAAGAAGCCCGTCATCAAATTGCAGCGCCACGGTCATGATAATGCTGCCACAATTTTCCGAAAAATTATAAAGTTGTCAGATACATTTTACAACTTTCGTATATCGCAGTACGCAATCAGTAACTGATATGATAAAGTATAAATGGATTCATGGGAAGACAGGAGGAGGGTGAAGAGAGAGCTGGGAGTATACACCACATATGCTGGTGATGAGGCATGTAAAGATATTGGTGTAAGAATTAAGAAAGGTCCATGGAAGTGAAACGATTACCATGGGAACAAGCTGGCTTTCGATTTCACGGACAAGGGAGTAGGAAAATTTTGTTTTGTGGGTAAGGAAGTTAGGGATTTGAATAAAGTAGTACAAATGTAATTATTATCTTTTTTCTATTTTATCAGTGCAAATGAGCGATCTGTTAATTATGTTATACAATTTGAGTGTTAAGTTCTTCCTCCATCTATTTTTGCGATTTACGAATTTTAATTTTAAATTCCTTCAACGTTGTGGTAGGGAAATTATTCATCACCTCGCGTGGTAATTTCTTCCAATCCCTCACACCCATAACCCCAAAACAAAAATTTACCACTCCCTTATGCATGAAATCTAGTGCCAGCTTTTGGTTATGGTCATCTTTTCTCTTCCATGCACTATTCCTAATTCTTTGACCAATATTTTTCGAATCCCAGCCTCGGCGGGATTTTCGTAGGTCCTCATTCCGATCATCACCTTTGTCACAGGTTGCTGCGAAATGTAAGCTAAAAGCTTCCATGATTCGGATTACATTTAAAGTCTAGGTCCCGTTTAGCCGTTAGGATTACCGGGTGAGGTTATATAAGGAGGAAAGGAACAGGCCTCTCTATCTCCGATATCAGCCTAAGTATTCATCCTTCTGGAGGGTCCATCCAACCTTCGGGTTGAATAACAAGTTTACCTTTGCATATCAGTGTAAATTTGTTTGAGGTTTATTCACATATACACGGTGTCCATACATAGAGTTACAAACTCTAATAGGGGATGGAGTATATTGCAGGAACCCATAGCTTGAGACGTCTTGGAAAAGGGGTAGCAGTGATTCAAGAAATGAAAGGAGAGATTAGGCGAAAAGATTTGTTCCACTTCATAATGATACACGATATGTTCGTAGTTTCCACCATTGTTTTCCGATGCATGCCTTGGTTTTCTAGGCAGGTCGGGTACATCTGGATTTTCTTCGATATCAGCAGGAGGGCACACGATTGTTGCAACCAGATCCATTTCACAGTCGACACATTTTTCATCTACAACAGATTCAAAAGAAAGAAATCCTGTCTGCTTAAATCCTGAGGACGTGGGGGCAAGCCAACCATCTATCTCGTCCACGCACTGTTTTGAACAGCGCCGCCTAGCGAAGAACGATGATGTTTCTGGTTGTGACGTAGCTATCCTAAGCTCCATAAAGGATACAAATCAGCAAAGATTTCCCGAAAGAAATGACTCATCTATATTTACTTTTATATGCAATTATCAAGTGTTTACTTTCAGTGACTGTGTCTTAAAGTAATTATTATTAGTTTATTTTTACTTATCTAATTTTGATTGTTTTAATCCAAGCCGAGAACTTAGTTGACTGATAATAAAAGCTCTGCTTTTATAGTGCTGAAAGGAAATATTTATACTCCCTTGTCTTGTTTTAGACTCTTTTACTTCCAAATACTCATCGAATACGTTTTCACCAATAACTTCGCAAATTAAACCATCCACAACTTTTATTTCACAACGTTTCAGGCTTAATCACAAACTAATTACAACTTCCACTTCTGTGTGACTTATTCGTCAATTGCTGTAATCCAATTGGTAGTTTTAATTTGTAGTCCAAATAATTATTTTACAATTTCTGCATCTTCAGTAAGGCTGACGCCGTATTCTTACGCCATCCTAGGAGTTATCTTTATCATCCTGTATTCTCCACTACATAATTATTCATTTTCCTTGACTCTTAATTTGACCAGTTGCTCCTTGTCGTTAGAGACAGTCTACTCATGAAACATAATTAGTATTGTACAATTATAATTCGTAATACAAACAAATAGATGCATTGTTTTATGATTATAATTATTAAAATATGGGCCTGACCTATGGCTGCTACACAGTCAAACAATTCCGAATTGTTTTGACGCTCTTGGCCTCCTGTTAAACTATTTACTTCAATATGTAGAGCATTCCGCATAAACGTCAGAATACTGATTTATTTAAAAAACTAGAATTTGCCCGCATCTTCGCGCGCGTGTCTTTTGGTATATATAGAAACTGGTAGTCCTATCATTTTCTTGGCGCCACAGTCTGATAATGTATTTTTATAGAACGTGACGAAACAAATCGAAAGTAAAGAATAAACTTTTTTGATATCTCGCTTGGTTATCGAGATATTGGCTGAAATATTACTTAGTTAAGCTGATATGCTACCTGGACCAGAATAGTGTTAATTGGAAGTGTAATAGCGTTATAATTTGCCATACCTGTTCTTGAATACATAGTTCTCTAGAAAAAGTGTATATAAAAGCAAAAAGAAACGTACCCTAGACGTGATACCATGAATGTATTAATGCGCACGTGACAGAAACTTTATTTTGGAATAGGAAACATTAACGAAGTTTGTGGTTAGGTTGAAATGCAGCCTGGATCAGAATGACACCTGATACGTATTGTTAAAGCTTAAGGCACGGCGGATTTCAGTTTTACAATTTACGCGGTGTAGCATAGGTTTTAGAATTTCTAGTATTTAACTTTTTTGGCTACATTTTTTTTAAAATTACGACTTTACGCCTCGTTGACGGCTAAGGTCGTTAGAGGAGGTATGGGATTAGGGACAAGGAACGGGAAGGAATTCGGCCATTGCCTTTTTGAAGGAAGCATCCCGGCAATCACCTGGAGTGATTTGGGGAAACCATGGAAAATCCAAATCTGGATGCCCGGACGGGGATTCGAACCTGCGTCCTCCCGAATGCGAAGCCAGAACGTTAACCGTTCACCCACTACGCTCCGTGTTGCTGTCGTCAAAAACTCAATAGCACGTAAAACGTTCCAACTCTAAGGCGATAAAAGCTACAACATTACAAAATTAGGGGTATGAAGGTTTTTTTTTTTTTTTTTTTTTTTTTTTTTTTTTTTTTTTTTTTTTTAAAAAAAAAATAACAGTGTATTCTACTGTTTGTGGTTTGAACATCAGCCAAAATTTGTACACACGTTCCTTGTGTGATATTATTTCGGAATATTTGCGCATAAGAAATACGTACTGTTACCTGTTAATGTTTATTGTTGGCACCTTTCTGCGAGAAAATTTTTTAATTAATATTATACTTCATTCAGCGATCATTTAAAAACATGTACCAGAGACAAAGTTTGTAACTGTCAGAGATGTTAATAATTACGGTGACTGTGCTTACAGTAATATGTATATTAATGACGCTTGCTACATTTGAGTCACATTTTCCGTCAATTTTAATGTTATAATTCGAATAACAGATAAGATAAATAAGCGAAGTCAAAAAACGATGCATGTTCCTAAAAAAAAAAAAAAAAAAAAAAAAAAAAAAAAAAAAAAAAAAAAAAAAAAAGTGTGATTTTACTGTCAGTTTTCCTGAAAGGAGTGCACATTTCAACTACAGTGTGATCCATATTTCATAATTACCGATCTAGAAATGCATTTAAATATTTCTTCCTTCATTATTCGGTACATATAAGTCGTTAGCTAATTCCGCATATTCTTGTTTTATCATTAGCTCTAAAAATTTGAAAACACCATCGAAATAGCTGCGGTACTTTTTGCTCCGGTCCCGTTCAAATAAAGAGACACTCACATCTTGCTCAAAACCATAGTGCTATGAATTACACGTAGCTTCAGTTATAAGAGAACTAGGAAACTGCGGTATATAATAATTGTTGATTAACAGTAAAATCACTAATAGATTACTACTTTCTTACACGTACCTTTCTGACGACAACACCGTCTAAGGCTCTCACATAGAAAAAAAAAGGTGCTCAGCTATATGTATGGTCTCAAGTAATTTCAGCACGTTGAATCTTCTCTTAGAACAGATAAATATTAACCATCTTCGCCGTGCTGTGGCCATCTATAAAGTTTAGATGTTGATTACCCGATACTTCTAGAAAGAACCAATAGGTGGTGTTATTTAAGAGGCACATTTTTATGTTACTGTTTTGTTCTTATACTAATTCTCTACACTATTTACATGATAATATACACTTTAAAATAGATATCAGACTATTAGCTTTGAAAATTAGAAAATCCTTGTCACACCAATATACCATATTATAAATATAATTATTTATATATCTACAAATATAATTATTTATACATTTATATATTTATAAATGTAATCATTTATAATACAAATTGTAAATGTCAAATACTAATGGCATTTTTTTGAGTATCACTGACTGCGAAGAGCCAAGCTAATGGAGAATATATAGACACACGAATGGGGGCACAGTAAGAAAAGAATAGGATGGCTTGAGAATACGGCGGCAGTTTGTACGGAAGGTGCATAAGTTGTAAAATAATTAGTTGGACTGTGCTAAGCTTCGTATTCAACCAGAAGTTTGTTTCGATCGTCGCGAAGAAAGTTTACCTAGCCTAATATTGTTAATAGTTAGATTTTGTTATAATGGTAATTTCAAACCCTAAATTCTAATACATTCCTCTACTGTGAGTGTTAGTGAGTGTTTTTATTAGTGCAAAAAAAAAAAAAAAAATTATTTGTGTTTTAGTGCTGTGATCTGTTCGGTGCTTATTTTTTGTGTTTGTTTACATTTTTGAACGCTAAGCTCAAGTTCAGATTTTTGTTATAGAGCGTTAATATCGTTTACATTAGTTTTTGATATTCGTATTATCAGTAATCTTTTCTATAGGCCATGTTAAATCCGTAAATTGTAGATTCAGTGTTCCGTGGCTTTTGTTTACATCCGTGTTTAACGTCTAGTATCAATATTCTTGTTTAAGCGTAACAGAATTTCATAGTAAGTTTGATTTTACTGCATTAGTTTTGTTTTGCAGTTAATTGAGTAATTACGTGACAGTGAAACATTTTTTTAATAAAATAGAAAATTAGTACAGTCTAAACAAATTTTATTTGTTTACATTTGAGGTTAGGGCAGAATCAGAGATCTAGGGTGTCAAATTTCATTGTAATTGTTTAAAAAGTTCTTTTGATATCATTTTTTTGTTTTCGTTGTAAGTCTTGTAGTTGATAAGTGTTTTAATTCACATTTCTGAAAGTTTCGAGTGATTTACATAGTATTTGTTTAACAGTTTTCTTAGAATCCTACTTTTACTTTTCGTTGGCAACTGAAACACATATATTTAATTAAAAGTAAACGTTTTAAAGTTTTTTGTCCTAAGATCTTAATTTTTTTAAAGTAGTTTCAAAAGTAAACGTTTTAAAGTTTTTATCCTCCTAAGTTATTAAGTTTTTCTGAAAGTATCATAATGGATACTAAGTGTGGAAATTGCCGAAGACCAGTAAGAGAAGGAGTGACGTCCCGGGACTGCGGGCGCTGGTTTCACTGGGGGTGCAGCGATGTTACTAACAGTGACTCTTGTGTCAGTATTGTCTGGAACTGTTACACTTGCAGAATTAAGGATCAGCGGATTCTGAAGCTCCAGTCAGATCTGGCATCTGCAGTGAGGGATTTAAAGGCCCTGAAGGCAGAAAACTCAGTTCTTAGGCTTAGGCAGAACAGTGAATGGAGGGAAGTCAGCTCTGGCAGGAGAGGTAGGAGACGCTGTCTGTCTGATGGTTTTCAGCTAGAGACATCCAATGTGTTTCTGCCATTGGAGGATCTAGATGGGGATTTTGAGGACCATCAAGTTGGACTGAACAATCTGGGATCTTGTAAAGTAAAAGGGAGAACTTTTCATGGGGTATCTAAACGTACGAAGGTACTGTTACATGGAAGCAGTCATGGGAGGGGAATCAGTGAGATGGTTCAGTCTGACTTGGGACCAGATTATGAAGTCTGCAGTAATTTCAAAGCAAGTGCAGATCTTGGAAGTTTTGTAGCAAATATGGACGACTTGGAGGAAGATTTCTCAAAGGAGAATTGTATCGTAATTGCAGGGAGACCAGGAAATAGTCTTGATAAGGACCTCAATTATTCTGTTGAGGAAGACATTTCTCACATTTCCAGGAACACACGTCAGAAACCACTCAGTTAACTGCAATGTAGAGCAAACTAAATGAATTGTATAAAAAATATTTCAGAGACGGAAGAGGAAGTCGAACATAAGTGAAAGTCGTAAAATATTTGTTATAAACTGCGCGAAGTTTTGAAAAATTGTGCATGATCAGTATAGTTCTGAAAATTATTGGTGCTTATTTAAACTACGGATGTTTTGAAGTTAAATAATAGAAAGCTAGACAATGAAGTATAAACATTTTCCTTCAGATTATTCAAGAAAAGAACGAGAAGATGTGGAATTATATCAGGAGAGTTGGTGTTATAGATCAACTAATTCGAAAAGGTGTCATAATATGTGATGATCCTGCCTGGAAGCGACTAAAAAAATATAATAAAAAAATCAAAATAACTATAATTCGTTTGAGACTAGTTTTCATCGGATGAAAATGCTAGATAATTGTATACGAAAGTTTATTTCAGGAAGTTTTGATAAATTGTATCACATATTCATAGACTATGGTAAAGGTTATACCATGTCAAAATCTGTTCATAAGTTCTTACGTTATGCTACACTACAAGGAAAATAATGTGGTTGCGTAGACTTCCGTTGTCGATGTAATCTTGGTTCCAGCTTATGTAGTCCTCTGAATAAAGCCACAGACCGTTGGCTGAAACATCAGGTTTCAACAAAGTTTCGCGGTTCCACCCGAACAGTCAAGATAACAAAAGACTTTCATGTTGATGAGAGGTTTTAATTTCCTGCACCAGCACTAGCGACGTAATGGCACAAGACATTCCTCAGACCATAAGCTTGTAAACTTTGAAAACTTCATTAACATCTGTTGAGTAGTTCTTGCGAGATGCCGGAAGAAACCGACCCAGCCGCGTTAGAGGTTAATAACGCCATTGATTAATTCAGCTGAGTGGGCTGTGTCACCAAAGGGTTAAAGTTTATGTTTTTCGGAACTACGATGGTGAGTTTGATACGAACTATTACCAACAGAATATTACGATCTCTTAGTTATTGCAAATTACGTTCATTACTAAATTCCAGTCGCTGTAAGAAACTTAACAGGATGTGAATGTAAATACTACGGGACCTGCGAAATAAAACTCGTAGTTACTGTTGCAGAAAACATATGTTATGTTCTTTATATAAGGATACTATAATAAACATGATTTTTTTAAAACTAAATGTGTATGTTGTGAAACGTGTATCAGTGTAAATATTGTGAGGATACCCACCAGTAATCAAAGATAAATAAATACAGTGTATAACATTGTTTTCTTTCAGTGTGCAAAAAAATGAACAATTATCGTGTAAATATGGTAGACCCGTTTACTGCCGTCGTGGCTATTGTGTGGTAGGTAGTACGCTTAACGCTTTACGCGAAGTTAACTGGTTCGAGGTGTAAGGGATTGTGCACAAACTACGTGGCTCGGTCAAGGGGGGGAGGCTACGTTGGACTACGTGGGGGGAGGGGGTTTGAGCCAGGCCACGTAGCTTTCCGTTCATATTATTTGTCATAGTTAAAATGAGATTCAGGACACACAACAGCATGTAAATATTTATTTCTGACATTTAATTATCCCCGTATGTAATTCATGATAATCTGACAAGAGAAAACAGTACAAAATGTCTTCTGGAGTCAATCGGGAAAAAAGGCTACGTGGGAAGGGGGGGGGGGGTAGAGGCAAAAGCCACGTCGGGCTACGTGAGGCGGAGGGGGGGGTTTACAGGAGGCCAAAATGGAGCTACGTGGTTTATGCACGCTCCCTAATAAGTTTTTACCATCCGCCACATTTGGAGCGTATAAAGTGAGGGCACACTTGATGATTTGGTGGTTGAATATGGACGCAAAATCTTACGGTTTGCTGAGTTTCTTTTGGAACAACCGGAAATAGCCATAGCCCATCAACTGCATATTATTTCGGATACGGTGAAAAGGTTTTAGAATAATTTTTAATTAAAATATTTATATCCTGTAAATGAATGTTTAAAGGAAAACATTTCATTGTAATTCAGGGAACAGATTTCACAGAGGAAGACACTGTTGTAAGACAGTAATTTTTAAATACGAGAAATTGAATATTAATGCCTCTTCTTATGTCTACAATTCAACACCTGTGCTTCAAACCATTTTTTACGTTAGCTACCCCTTCCCCGTCCCTTCACCATTGTCAAACACCCTTGCAATAATTGTTTTAAGGGAGCGTTCATAAACTATGTAGCTCGGTCTGAGGGGGAGATGGGTTGAGTAGAAACCTACACTGTGCTACGGGGGGGGGGGGGAAGGGGGTGTCCGAGCCAAGTCACGTAGCTTTTCATGGAGCTACGTAGTTTATGGATGATCTCTAAGAGGGTGAATAATATACAGCAAAGGACCAAAGATTTTCCGGGTGTCTACTGCAGTGATTGGGACCACCCATCCTGATTGTAGAAGAGAACTGAGGAGGAAATTCCTTGGATGGAGATGGTACTGATAAAACTGTCTTTTTGTTTAGACCAACTCCACCCTTTACTGGAGAGGGTGATGAAAAGTTGTACCAGAGATGCTAAGGAATTGGGTTACAAAACTTTGGTCAGACCATTGACTGAGTATGGTAGCGTAGTTTGGGACCCACATTTTGGATATCAAATACAGGTATTGGATGGTGTGCAAAGAAGAGCAACTAGATTTGTTTGTACAAATTATCGCAGGACAAAGTCAGTATCTGAAATGATAAGTGGGCTGGATTGTGAGTAATTGGAGGACAGGAGAAGGTGAAGAGAGTGCTGGGAAGGCATATGTTGGTGATGGGGCTTGGAGGGTTATTGATAGAAGAATTATGAATAGTGCATGGAAGGGAAAAGTTGACCATGACCACAAACTGGCACTCGATTTCATGCATAAGGTGGTGAGAAAAGTGTGTGTAAGGTTGTCAGGGATTGGAACAAATAATTAAGTGGAGTAATGAATAATTTACCAAAAACACTGAAGGAATTTAAAACTAAAATTTGTAAGTCGCAAAAGTAGGAATTTAACACTCAAACTATATAAGATAATTAAAAAATAAAATATAAAGGAGTAATTAGTACACAGAGAATTTCCATCGGAGCGTGTACTACATCACATTTAATAGTAACAGCAAAAGTAAGTGTCTTCCATATGGGTGGTCTTTGTAAATTTGTTGCCTATTGTAATCTGTATTATTAGAAATCTGTAAGCTGGCTACGTCTGTTTCTTTGTCCACGTATTACGCGAAAACTACCGATTCAATTTGTATGGGTTTTTAACGATTTGAAAGCTTATTAGCTATTTTTAAATCTCGGGCATATCTTATAATTCTACGTGACTGGGGAAAGGAGAATTTGTACTGAGAGCAGACAGGTGCTACAGATCACACGTCATCGCAAATGAACACGCCTTTACGAGATACCCATCAAAGATCACGCTACAAAACAGATAAACAATCCACCCTTTGGATTCAGTTATTGGTGTTTTTTGAGGACGTAACTTTTGTTATTTATTTCTTAAAACATTAATAAAACCACTACATAAAAAATTAACAAAGTTAATTGTGTTGTTTAATTAGTGATAAAAGGGATGAAGATAAGGCAAACGTATTACTAAGCACATCAAGGTCAGTGCGAAAGAAGCAGCGGGAAAATGTTAGCTACCAAAACTTCCTGTTTCCAAATCACTCGGAACTTGACGATTAGTTGTTGTTGATTTACTTTTTTTTTCAGGTCGCCAGATGATTGACTAATTTCACCAAAGTATAATACTCAGTCATAAGGAGCGCTCATTAATTAACGTGTGGTGTTTCTGCATAAATATGAACCTCCCCCCCTCTTTCCCTGTGGTGGGATTTGTTGAGATCTTGTGGGATTCCCTCCCTCTAACGTGAGAACGGCCTCGTGATTGTTGAAACTTTTTTTAAACATTTTTTTTTCAACTCTACTGCCGTTTGAATGGCGGCAATGTGAAATTGAAAGTTGACATCAGAATTCCGCCGACTTCCCCCCTCCCCCCACTATTTGAGTCACGTAATTAATGGACGTCCCATAAGATAGCTGCTGGAATAACAACACGTCTACACACGTTTTATTTAAATTTTATTTCGTCTAAATACTGATAATACGCTAACAAACATCAGATTTTGCCCACAGATTTTAAAACACTTTACTAATACAACAGAAACAGCGTCGTGCTAACACAGTTTCAAGCAAACTCGACTGGTTACAATCTCTGGATCTTAAATTGGGAGTGCGAATACTGTAGGCTACATTAAAGAAGCCGACAGCACTTTCTAGACCGCTGACAATCAGTTTAACAAAAGAAATTGCAACAAAAACCATTGGAACCTAGACATAATTACTTGTAATATTGGAGAAACACTTTTTTTTAATGAAAATTGGAAATATTTATAACCATTTAAACATCAAATTTACAAAGTTTCAAAAAGTCGAAAATTACACTTACAACTCTATGGCTTAGACAACCTTCATAACTGTAGTCTGTAAACTAGCATATCAACCATTGCACTGCTTTTCATCCAAATACTCTTCATTTAAATTATTTCCCCCATCAAAACAATACTCATTCAAACGAAATTTTTTCAAATTTACAATTAATTAATGTTAATATATTTGGAATCTTGGAAACTGCTCTAACGATTTCTTTGAAATTGCATATTTAGGTAAGTTTTGCTTTTCAAGTTTGTAACACGATTTTACAAATAAATAAATAAATATAATAAATTTAAAAAAATAAAATAAGGAGCAATTCTTGTATTTGGTTCCTCGGAAATGGCTCTAACCTCATCTCGTAGACGTTTCAGGTACTAGTAAGCCTACTGATGTTAGTTAAGTTTCTATTTGGTTCGAGCCAGGGACTGTGCACTTCGAAATGCTTAGAAAGCATTCAAGAAAAATGTTTAACTTTAAACAAACTTCACGCAAATATTTTGCATATTGAACAGAAATCGAAAGATGCTGTGCAAAGCTCGGTCACCCATGTACTGTACCTATTCATCAAATTGAAATTAATAGGAAGCGGTGTAGGAGGGCTGTCACACTACGACTACAGCTATCAGTGGAGTGTTAATTATACTTGTTTCTCTGAATACGAAATACTTGAGAAAACACAGAGCATTGACAACACGGATGAAGAGGGGAGTATGAAACAACTTATAAGTTCCATATTGGAAATTAGCTGAACGAACTTCCTTTCATCTAATTCGCCTGTGGTCGAGTGCTGTTCTCTCTGGGCGACGGAAAGCCGTCGAGTTATAGCGAACCCTGTCGCGGAGTCGGTTCGCCACGGTTTGTATTTAATTACAGCCCGTTCGACGGCGGACAGTCTGTCGTCCTTAGGGCGGTAAACTCCCGAATCCCGCTGGTAACCCGATTACCGGCGGTCTGGAGAAGTAGAGGGTGCGAACGGCGCTGCGCGGGGGGTGGCTGCGGCGGCGTCGCGGCGCCCACCCTGTTCAGTCGCCGGCGCGCAGCCACAGAGAGCGCGTCGCGTAGCGCCCGAACTACTGTGCGATCCGCCTCGGACCGCAGCGCATCGCCCGCACCGGTCGCCGGACGCAGTTTATTATAACACCATCGCACTCGATTGCAGGCAGTGGAAAGACAGCACCGTTGTCTCAGCTATGACACTGATAGACTGCAGCATTAAGAATCGTATTGGTAACTGTCACCTACTGTAGTTTAGTTTTATCGAAGCGGATGGAAGTGATATGAATAATGATTAGCTATTAGCTTGCGAGTGGAGTGGTCAGTAAAATATCTAAGAACCCTATTAAAATATACGTCTCAGAAATTTAGGTGTCCGTTGTGATTTGAATTTAGAAGTACTGCTTGAATGTTACAAAATACGTTTGTGAAAGAAAACAACCGTTCGCCGTATGTTGATTAGTGTTGTCATATGTCAGACCGTGATGTACTTTCGTAGCGATACTTAAATAGTGGTAAAATTAGTTGCAGTGTCACTGGAAATTTCTGATCTGTGCCTATCTACAACTTCACAGACAACAGATGCCAAAATTTCCATAGTATTCACCTAAAATAAAATCAGCAGCAAGTAGTCATTTCCCTTTAACATTCTAAGGTCTGAGAATAAAGAGTGCGTTGCCAAGAATGAGCTGTTGAAGTGACTTACTTAACGTAACAGTTGATGATGGTGTGTGCAAAGTAGAGGGTTTGTTCTCAGTGATAGTCTCATTTGTGGACACGTGTTTTCGGGTATCTTATGAGACGAGCTACACTGCTGGTTTTGAACTTCTTCACCCCACCGCCTGTTGTCAGTTGAAGCCGGAATGGACCTGTCATCCCATCAACACAGCTTCGCCTGAAGACACAGCCCAAGATGCGGCGCTCGCTTCGTCTGCTTGTCCTGCTGTCCTTCTGTCTGCAACAAGGTACGTGACTCGCCTCTGGGACATGACTCAACTTTATCACTGTGCGTCCGGGCTCTCTCCGAGGCTCGTCACGTATCCAGCTGGACATGTCTCTCCGTAATTTGAGGTCGATTGCCCGGGACGCTGTATACGTGGCTGGTCAGGCGATAAGACTTAACGAGGCAACCCACACGGCGATATACCAGAGTTACTGGGAAATGGTGGACGCGCTGGGATAGAAAACACGCCCTCTTTAAAAAATAATTTGCTATATTTTTTGCTGTTGCGTACCTAGGAACTTTCTTTAGCGATTACTCATCGATTTATTCCGTCTTTTTTATGAGAGAGCATGTTGTCCAGACAAGTGTACAGCCAGTATATTCTCAAGGTTTTAAGTCTTCTTGTCGTGAGTTATATTATGACATTACGACAGTACTGGAATTTGGATTCTAGATGATTGTTAAAAAATCTGAACCAAATCTATCTATAGGTAAAGGCAGTTGGCTTTCACAGCTTTCAAGCCGTATTCCCGTAAGATTAGCGCAGGTAGAGCTCTGAATTCCTATTTCCTGACCGTAGGCACTAGGGTGAACGTGCGGTGGTCGGCGACACGGTTAGGTCCTTTTATTTTACCTTCCCGCGATTCCCCCCCCCCCCCCCCCCGTTACTCATTTGACAGCAGGCTGAATGGGCCTGGGGGACAATTCCGGACGTTCAGCTTCGAGAATAGATCCTCGACTTCGTTGAGGACGAAACCTCGGTAGTCCGAAGCTCTACCATCCGAGCTACGCGGCCGCCCAAATCTGTCTATACTATTATAAATATTTAAGTGGGCCGTCTATTTCCCCCTTTGTCCTAGAATCACGCAAAAACTATTGGACCAATGTTCATCACAGTTTGAAAGCTCATGACCTAGCTGTAAGTCAGTGATATTTCTTAAGATTCTGCATAACTATAGAACGGAGCAAGAAATCATAATTGGTTCGTAACGGGAACAAATAGTCGCCACAGATCACACTGAATCTCAGATGAACACTCCTTTACGAGATACTTACCAATGACTACGCTACAATACAGATAATACTCCACCTTTTTCATCATTTCTCTATTGGTATTTGATGACATAACTTTTGTTATTTATTTCTTCAGTTTTCTGAAAAATAATACGTTAGATTAGACGGGAAACGTTAATGAAACCACTGCATCAGATATCAGCACTGCAAAATGTGTAACAAAATTGCGTAATTTAATTTACGGCATAGATTACAAATATTCTGCATTATAAACTTTTATGTTTTGCTACTAGAAGAAAAACATACGTAAACGCATTACTACGTACACGACGTGGCGGGAAAATGCTAGTCCTTTTAAATATTATCGTACTTGGATACTTAGGTCTGTATGTTCACGGAATTGTGCGAATGGTGTATGAATTTCTGCATTTCCGATTTGTAATAGCATATTTTTATCTTTGGCAACAAATCGTCGTAATTGATTATTTCCAACTAAGAAGTAACTCAAACAATTTTAATCACTGGGTTACTAAAACAATTCAATTATATTTTTACAGAAATCTTTAATAGCTTTTTTTATTACAAATCATCTATCCCATTACAATTTCATCCGACAGTTATAAACTGTTATAACTGTCACGTTAACTATTTCAATCAACTAGGTAATGATATAACACGCTCTACCAGTCCATTAAGAATAAAGTTATGATACTGTTTTACAATCGATTTGTAACAAGGGACTTTAGCATAATCTGCATTTCCATCATTTGTAAACTGATAAACGGATTGTCAGGATGAAATAAATGCTCAAACTACCACTCCATGTCTTGCACATCAGGTATGGGATTAAAATAGATTTTACAGGTCCTTGGAAATATTAAACATCACCAAAGAGCTTTTTTCAATGATAAATTCGGAAACAATCTGTAGGGAAAAAATTTCGGGAATAGGGAGTATGATCGATTACTCGTTCGTAGTCAATGCTCTCCTGTCCATCGTTAAGTAAAGCTAGCTTAGCGTGGAACTTTGCGATGTTGACTGCTTATATATACGTATTACTTTTGACTTTTGACTGGTTGACGTCGAGGTGATTAGAGGTGGAAAAGGATTTTGATGAGGAACGGGAAAGAATTTGGCCATGGTCTTCTTAAGAAACAATCCCGGCGTTTGGCGGAACTTTGGAAAACCGAAATCTGGATGCCTTGACGGGGATTCGAACCCACGTCATAACGAATGTGAGGCCAGAACGTTACCGCCCACCCCCCACGCTCGGTTCCTGAAGAAGGTATCACGGCCAAAATAAATGATCCTGTGTAAGTTTTCGAATATGTTACTGATCTCGTAAGCTTTGAATTCATGTTTAAAAATGGAGGTTTACTTATAGAGTTGAAATGTAAACTTCATTTTATTCTTGTTTTAAGAATGTAAATAATATAATTAGTTCATCTAAATATTATCTTCGAAACGGTTTTGCAAACAAGTCTCATTTTTTTTTGAAAGTGAGCCTAGGATTCCAACGCTGCTGTGGACATACGAATTCTCTTAAAAGGCTAAGAAATGATGATTGTTTACATGTTTTACGACGGACCGTGTTCGGTGAGCGGGTAAAGCTCTGGTCTCGCGTTAAGAAGGACGGGGGTTCGGTTTTCCATGATTTCCCAAAACCACTCCAGCGAATGCCGGGATGGTTCCTTCAAAAGGCCATGGACGCATTCTTTCCCATTGGTCATCTGCACTCCTTCTCTGTCTATAATGACTTCAACGTCTATAAGGCTTAGAGCCATAAGAAAAAGTTATATCTATTAGCTACTGAATCCGATTTGGGTGTGTTTAAAACCACCACGTTGTTGATCGCTGTATCACGTGTTTAAGACGTCAGGCTGCTAAGGAGTGAATTACGCCTCCATGTCAACTCCTCGAGAGATTTAAGTGCTTGGTTTCCTCTTGAAAGCGTTCGTGTTACCGTCTGTTTGGATGACTGTGATGGTATGTGTGTGTTTGTGTAATGTTGAGAGTGAAAGATGAAAGAAGGGAGAGTGTAAAACCTCATGCCGGCCCATTCAAGTCCTAATCTTCCAAAAGGAACGCAAGGGGGGCGGCAAGTTGAACGTCGTCACCTGACGGACAAATCACCATATACAGCGTGTTTTTTCCCCTCACTCCATACGCACTACTGAGATGTTTTAGATAAAACTCTGGACTATGTTACAAAATATGATTAAAAATGTAGAGAACACCGAAAATATTCTTACAATATAATGAAGAGGGGTGGCACTGCAAACGCGTAAAGGGACACAGTTTTGTCACTATTTGTAAAATGTTCATAATTGTCGAATTATTTTTCGCACCATAGCGTTTTTCATCTGAGCGAAAAAATAAGAATATATATCATTTCACTGCCTTCGCGTAGCACTATTCACAATTTCGAGACTATTTCCGTGCAATTTTTTAAATGTTTTGTTAACATCGTCACGAATCGTCCTTACTGAATTCCAGTGTATTAAACAGCTCAAAGACATTTTCGATGCTGATTTAGAGCCTCAATTTTAGATTTCTGTTTTGTTTTTTCCTCTTAAACAGGTTTTTCGTGCAACAATATTGAATATTTCATTCACGCAGTCATATTTAATATTCTGTCATGGTGATATGTCCATATATATATATATATATAGCTTAAAGAGAATGTTAGATATATCAATCCCTGAAACTGGACCGAAAATGGCGAAAGATGATTTTTTTTCACTGGCCTTACGCCTTGTGAATGTCAAGACCATTAGAGCCCAAAAAGTACTGGGAGCAAGAAAGTGGAAGTAATCTGGGCTTAGCCTTTTTAAGAATCCATCCCGGCATTTCCTTGGAGTGATTTCGGTAAACCATGGACCCCGAAATCTGAATGGCCAGACGGGGATTCGAACCTGCGTTATCCCGAATGCGAGGCCAGAGCGTGTCAGCGTACCCGCCACGCTTGGTGAGATGGAAGAAGTCTTCAGTCGTGTGAAGTGTCAGCAACTGTGAAAGTGGAGTGTTTTAATGGAACGTGCATATGCATACACCACTATTGCGAACTACTTGAAAACTGATTCGATTGGGCTACGAGGATGGCCCGAGAGGTTCTCATCAACCACGCATAACGGCGATATATCTTTAATACTGAACATGGTATGTAAGAACATCGCTCTTCACACTGGATTCTAGTTTATATTATATTCTTCCGGCCAACAACATACCACTAGCTGATGCATGAATCGTAAGCAATGACACTTCTATTATCGGAAATATTTATGACTATGTTTCAGTCCTAGTTTAGTGGTTAAATTTCATATTATTGTTTATCTCTGCTTTTTTAAAAACAGACAATATTAAAAAAAAGCTGTCAGTAAAATCACCTTCCTTATTTATTTTCTTCTTAACTTTTTAAATATCTTTCTATTATCACATAAAACATAGTAGCTTTTGTGTGTGTGATGTTGCAGAAAGTAGTTTGTACAAAATTCCAGCAGTTGTACCTCGTTTAGCAACTGAAAATTATTATTTGAAGGTATTCACCGAATTGTTAAAGACCGATGTTGTTCTTCAATTTTTATTTGTTGTGTCCAAAATATGAGATGTGTAGTCCTAACCTTAAAAGTTTAGTCGAAAAGACTCTTTGATGTAGCCAGTGAGATGCTGTGTTTTGTCTGAGTTGCACTGCTCCGACATGTGAATCGTAGTTTTTTTTTTTTTTTTTTGTAGCAAATGTAATTTCTAACAAGGAAGAACATTATATTCACATACATATATAATTACAAGCCCTTACCTGAATGCAGCCAAAATTTCTTAAACTGAAAAATTCGATTCTTTCCGATGGTATAAATTTTAGTACCTTTTTACTTTTAATAGATTTTTTTTGAAGACATTCGTAATGTGTTTCAGTAAAATTTGGACGATTCACTATCTAGCTATATTTGTGAACCTCACTCTCGTTTTCGTCAACCAATCCTCAATAGTTCTCTAGCTGCTGGAACAAATTTTGTACACAATATATTAAGACATTAACACTTAATTCTGACCGAGCGTGGTGGTGTAACGGCTAGCGTTCTGGCCTCGCATTCGGGAGGACGGCGGTTTGAATCCCCGTCCGGGCATCCAGATTTGGGTTTTCCATGGTTTCCCAAATCACTCCAGGCAAATTCCGGGATGCTTCCTTCAAAAGGCCATGGCCGAATTCCTTCCCATACCTTACCCCCCATCCTTTCCCGTCTCTAAAGACCTAGCTGTTAGAGAGACGTTAAGCAGATTAAAAAAAAAACTTAATTCTGTATTGCACTTGATACTTTATATTTACTTCACGCCTTCATGGAGCACTAGCATTTACCAGCAGCTTTACTTGCGTGGATTAGTGTGCGTGGAGTAATTGGTTTCCAATAACTAGTAGCAATTTAGTAACCTGGAAAGGGAGATTAACCTAAACGTTGTGTGAGAAGTTTCCTTTCAGCCACTTTATTATTTCGGGTGACTTCAAAATCTTCGGTCAGGATTCCGAGATTTGTAATGTAGTAGCTTTGTATACTTTACCATACAGGAAACTAATCACGAATTCACGTAGTCGAATCCGACATCTAAAAACAGCCTACAGAAAAGCTTTCTTATTACAGAAACCCGAAAAAAAAGAAACAATACAAAATCATCTCACAGTATTTTAAATCAAATATAAAAATTTCAAAAAGTGATAATTCCGTCGAATCACCTAAAAAAATAATGAATAGTAGCAAAAAAAAAGTACATGAATTACTATTGTTCATTCTGCGATCTCACATTTCGCTGACGTAAATCATAATTTCGTTGTGCCCGCAAAACTTCCGCCAACTGTGTAAATTCTTCATTAACGTGTTATGTTTCTATTGGGGGGATAAATGTTTGGTTTAAACCAATAGAAATGTTTGAAAAATGGCTTAGCAGGTATTAAGTCAGATGATAAACTTATTAGTTACATTGGAGGTTTGTATCTATGATGGTGTTCAAGTTTCTTGCTGGGATTGGTATAAGAATCTTTTGCAGTTTATCACTTGGTGCACCGCCCGCGGTCATGTAAAGTCATAAAATAGTCAGCAGATTTTAAACTAGACTATTAGCTTCCAGACTGTGAAAACTCCATCCAAATCAATTCTGTAGCTTTGCGTTATGACAAAACAAACAGATAATACATCACGACAGAGATTAATACATGTAGAGAGATATTAGTAATAACGCAGGCACTGACTGGTATCGAATCAGAGATTATCATCATTCGGACTAAAAAGCCACAAACAGTCTAACTTGTCACGACATCAGTTTTAATCAATTGAGCCAACATAGCAAGCAGTGAGGGC
Organism: Vandiemenella viatica; assembly: GCA_031002005.1. Classification (NCBI taxonomy): domain Eukaryota; kingdom Metazoa; phylum Arthropoda; class Insecta; order Orthoptera; family Morabidae; genus Vandiemenella; species Vandiemenella viatica. Next base: position 237,766,912 of record CM061919.1, on the reverse strand, counting down.
AGTAGTTTAAAAGATATTAATTTCTTAACCTTATTCCTCTGCCAGTGGAATTTCCGCAATTCTGTTAATTGGCGTCGTGGAATTCGCAGAGAAACTCTGGAGAATTCCGCGTATATCGCAATGACCTGCCGCCCGGCCGTAACTGCAAACACGGGAAGAGGCAGATCTTTCAGGGAGAGGGACCAACTGCTGGAGAGACGGGATGCGGGTATTTGTCCTTTAAATTTTAAATCTCTGCCCTTTCTTCGAGTCGACCAGCATTTTTATCTTCCCCTTTTTCCCCTTACCCTTTCTGACATTAAACTTTCTATCTCTCTTTATGTAAATTCAACTGCTTCGTATTGTACGCGCTAACCAATTAGCATTTATTCTTTGTACTTTCTTTATTATGCATAGAATGCAGTCTGTTATTTCGTGAGCCTACTATTTCTTTGCAGCTGAAGTTCAGCATTACCCTCTCTACCCGCAATTACAGTTTATTTCATGTTCTTGAATTAGACATCACATCTATATGCATGATACTTGCACATCTGTTTTCGACAGCCTCAAAGGATATTTAGTTGCTTAATGCAAACTCATTTGTTTTGGTAACATTAACAAGATGTCTTAACACCATTCATTTTCACGTAATATTCGCGGTGGTTTTGGTGAACCGGGTTCAGTTATGTATAGTTGGGAAATTTGAATTACTCTGTGCCCAGTGGTCTGAAATGCCGCTATATCTATTGTCATGACAAACTGCACATACGGAGAATAAACTGGATGAAGAACTTAATTTGTGACCTCTTACTATTATTATTGTTTTTCCTATTATTAATACTAGCCTCTAAACCAGTCAAAAAGGACGGGTTGAATGGCGTGTTCGCAGCTCATCTACTATATGATTTCTTAAGGTCATCCACTCACCTCGATAGCTATTGGCTGGAGAACGGTGTCACGTGTCAGCCTTCGCTCATAAAACTGCGACCAGAGATAACATTAGAAGGAATTTGTGTGTCTACAATTTAATAACTAAGCAACTGCTACCAAATTAAGTGGAATAATACATTCATTAAGTTTGCTTTTCATAGCGTTTCATAGTTAAAAAAGTTTTAATAAATTTTGCGGCTCAAAAAACGTGGATCTGCTTTTCAGTAACATGTTACTAATTAAAGCAACTTAAAAAAAACTTTAAAAAATTAAATTACTCATAGTCTCTGCTGTAACCACGAATGCCAATTGTCATTTTGGCTTAGGATAAATTTCAGTTTAATTACAACTTTCACTAATGTTGCTACTTGACCAAAATTTATGCATTACGGTTTATTTACTTTTTAGGCATTTTACTGACCACTTTCGTTATTAGTCTTTATTCATGTTCGCTGTATGTGAGTTATTAGGTTATTTTAAGGGAAATCACACTAAATGTGTCACCGAATTGACTATTCTGGCAACTTATTTCTGCGGAATTGTTTAACTGTTTCATAATATGGAATGTGTGTTAAGTTTTCTGGCAGTCACAGATACTATGACCAATGTTTACATTATGAGTGTTTGCCCAGTCTCAACAATAAACAACGTGATGTTTTCGAAGCAAACAGGATTTTTTTTTTTTTTTTTAAATTTTGCAGAGTAAACTTTAAGGGGTCAAATACAAGTTCGTATTTAAGCAAGTTCGAGTGTATGATCTTTGAAACAGTTACATGATAGCGCGATCGTTCCTGTCCGTGTTTAATACCTACCTCTATTAATGCTTCTGAGTTCTTTAAGCTCAAGAGATTTTATTCATCCTAAGATGAAACACATTTCAAGCTTATATTTACCAGATCAGATAAACCTGTAATAATCTTTAATCGTAAAAACTGGAAGTATTTTAGACTCGTGACGATACGCAAAAAAACAGTCACGGTATTACACTATTTAGCTAAATAAAATTGCTATAAAATAACGGTCAATGCAGTTCCTTGTGCCTTACGCTTTCCTTGGTCCAGGTTGCATATCAATTTAACAACGAACTGTAATAATGACGTCAGTGAAAGCAAGGGAAATTAAAAATAAATCTTGTAACTTATGTTATGTCGCGTGATATTAGTTACAATCGTGGCCTAGGACGCACAGATAGCGTTCAATGTGAAACTACTTTAATTCAAACGAAGTAATGATTTCAATAATATGGCTATAATGAAAACAACTTAAATTATTATTTTAAAAAAAACTTAAATAACTCCTTCTCTTTGTTGTGACCTTAAACGCTAATATTTTTGCTCTAAAATGAAAACTTCCAACGCACACGCATTAATACATTCACTGAATCGCAATATAAAAGTGATACCGTATTTCGTAGCTTCCTATAACAGCGGTCAGAGTAAATAACTAGAAAACATCAACATCGAACAAATACAAATAAACAAAAAAACAACTAATAATTAAGATACTGAATTAAACGAAATATCTACTTTTCTTTCAGTGTTCTGCCAATCATTTATTCGCAGTTTGGTAAATAAATACAAAATGTTATTAGGTAACAGGCATAATCTTGATCTAGTAGAAACTTTTCTGGCCATTGTTTGTTCGGCAACACAGCCCAAGAGCGTGACGTCAACGTTGCGTCACGATGACAAAGTGACCAAGTTTAGCCTTAGTACAAATTTTTATTAATATTACTAGCATCATTATTCTAGTTATGGAGTAAGTGTATTTTTACTATAAACCCTTTCACCGTTTGTGCTGTATTACATATGTCCATCTTTAATCAAATCGCTACGTATCCAAATTTTCTCTCTCTCTTCAGCTTGAAATCAAGAAGCTAATTTACTGTCCTGGTCATCTTGTTTCTTCCACATATTGTTCCCAATTCTTCTCATTTAGCCAGTGTTTATCGCCGATGTGCGCCCTATACATAACCACCACGCTCTTATCACTTTATGCAATCGCCTTCGGGAGGGATGCGGATGCGGGTTAAAATTCCCGTACCGTTGCTTGATTTGGTTTTCCATGAACGCCGAAATGATTCCTTGAAAAGGTAATGGCCGAATTCCTTTCCGTTTCTTGGCAAATCCTTTCCGACCTCTAAACACTTCGATGTTGACGATGAATAAGACCAATCAAAAAATTGCAATCCAGCTTAGAGGAACCCCAAACCAACTTATATCATATAGTTACAAAGACAGTGCAAACTTTTTCATCTCTCATGTTGTTACTTGGTCATGTAAATAATTTACATGAGTTAATTTTTTTTTAACTTTATTCTTTGTTAATATTGATATAACTCTAATTTCATATGTTCAAACTACTCTCAAACTACTCCTTCCTATTTCCCTCCTTTCCACTCCTGTTTTTTTATTTTTTTAATACGCAAAACGTGGGTTCTATACGATCCGACCATGATTAAGCAATGTATGAACAAGATTATGAATGTCAGCTCCCATTTTTCCTATGGCCATTCCTTCACTATTTTTTCCAAAGCGTGATCCTAAGTCACTAAAACAAAATTTGACCAACTTAACATTTGTTCACAGACAATTCTGCTGCCTCGTTTGCTAGTGCATTCGGTAATGCTACTATTATTCCAATTTAAATTATAATTTAAACGTAGCTCCTAATAAAGAAGCGAACAGCGAAGTCTGTAACACTTGATACGCGGGGACGAATACCAAACTCTTTATGACTGTTCAACAATTAGTGAGGTATTTGTTTGACATATATGTATATGCATGTGAGCTGGGAAAAAACACACTATAGTTAAAATTGTTTAAAAACGAAACGAGAAAACATTACAAATTCCTAGAAAGAAAATTTGGCGCGTAAATATTGTCGTAGAGAATGGAATAAATCTTAAATATGGCGTAGAGGGCAAACCGAATTCTAGTCTTCGGAAAAACGTTGACAGTAGAAATAATATATTTTTGCAGTGAATTCGCAATAGACCAGAAAAGTGTCTACAGTGCACTGGAAAAACTAGTACTTGAAATAGTAGATTTATGCCACTTTTTGAAAGAACTATATTTTAAATTTTGAAGTTAGTACTATAAATAAACCATCCCCTTTACGAACCATTCACTTCAATATTAATAGCAGTTACGAAATTTCGTAGTTTGGACACTGAATATTCGCAAAAAATTATTATTATTAATAATAGATTTTTTACAGTCTTATAAATTTAGTGTTCAGGTTACAGAATTGATATAACGGTTTCAGGTCACTCGATAATGATATAAATAATTCAGATTCTTCTGTATGATAACGTGAAAAGGATCATTTGATTGGTGAACGTAACGTGAAAGTCACCAGAGAATGGACGTTGAGAGCAAATGAACGACGTCAGGGAGTAAATAATCAGCAAGAATCCTTACAAACACTGACAACTGTTTTGGTCAATTCCAAACAATTAACTGAAGCATTAACACTCTTTGGTCCTGTGATTTGCTTCAGTTAATTATATAATCGAACTAAAAATCTACGAAATTCACAATTTTATCCAAATTCGATATATTTATAAATTGAATCGCACGCCATGGAGAAGAATTCAAAAGACACGAGTTTTCGAGTCAAATTATGGCACGAAGCCGAATCACGCAACTAGCAAGGAAAACTTGCTAGGTGGAAATAGGCGAACAAGGAATTCAGTTAATAATTATAGGAAAAACTACCGTTAACGGCTTTTATAACTTTATAAGCCAAAGACTTAATAACAAAATTGAAAATGTATGTATGGGTCAATTTTGAAGTGGGAATGGTGTCCTTTAAAGGATCTGAAAAATAATCTTTACCATCTATTAAATTTAATTTTTGGAAATAATGTCGTTGCTAATCACTGACTTAAAACGTGTTTTGACGCTTAACAGTTGGCAATGGACCTGATTAAAATATATTTTACTACTAGCTTAATATTTAGCTTAATAGTTTAATTACAGTATATGTTAACGGTTTTGTGTTAATCTTTATCGCTCTTGTGGTACACGGTTTTCATAATAAGAAATACCAATTCTCTCGTCCACATAAAAGTTTAGAGAAAGCCATTGTTTCATTATTGTACCGAATATCTTTCATCGATTCGTACGTCTGCAGGAACGCAGTTCATGTTTTCAACTAAAAGCTATTTAAATTGCTTAAATTAAATAATAAATGGAGATATAATTTACGTCACCTTTTATTAAGTCGCAAATATAACGTTACATGGAATTACAGTATTTTCAGGCTGTAATATTTATCATATTTCAAATTACTTTTATCCGTACATGAAAGTTTCACAGATGATGTTATTAATATTTTTAAATACGATATTTTGAGTGATGTTATCTATAAAAAATAAACATCAATAAATCCTTATTACAACAGTTCAATTTCTACCACTCGTTGAAAACGTATACATTGTCAGAAATCTAAACTCTGCAAAGCTTTGATTTTGCTGTTTGATGTATCACGAGTACGTCGTATCTTTCACTCTCTGTTGCTTCAGTTCTAATACTCATCTTTGAATGTGTCAGAGGTTGGTTTCTATATTTCGAATGTGTTCGTGTTCTTTTCATTGTGTAGACTCTCGATTGAAAATGTGAAAAGCTTACATTTCTCACTGTAACATCTTCAATTTTCATGTTTCCTATAAATGCAAAATTATTAACGACGTTTTGGATATGTAATCAGTTCACAATAGTGACTACATGCTAACATTTTACATGAAACGAGCTAGATAAATGCTGCTGCATGGCCATTAACTTAAAATATTATTATTATTATTAAAAATAATAAAAATATAACTTTTTATGTAAAGTCATTTTTTATGACAGTCCAGCAATTTTCTATTGTAGCGAAACAAATACGAAATGCAGAGTATGGTATGCTCTATATGCTCTTATGTAATAACCGAATTACGGTATTGTTTTCATTGTTACTGAAATTTCGATAGCAAAGTGTTTCGTAGTAGTATACTGTAATACATAATCAAAATATGAAATAGTTCACAGGATATACAGATAGCATATAAGCTCGTACTGGAGCTCTTATTTCATTGTTTTTACGTGTTATGGATATATTTGTTGTGGTGATGAATAATAAAGGAATAACGGAAATATTATGGAATAGGTGAAAGGAGAACATTCAGTTCAAAATATTTAATCGTAAGTTTTCCCATATCATCTTTGATTAGTTAATGATAAATCAGTGCTGTACATAAACGAGAAGTGAACACGTTTCCATTGCAGAAACCTTTAAAACATTATCATGGCAGGTCAGTTGCTTAGAATTTTCTCCCTCATTATACCGTGAATGTTGGAAATTTCGTTTGTTTATGCAGGTTCACGAATTGTTAGCTGTGTTTGCGGTAATACGTGTTCCGGATCTGAATTAATTAAAATCCAGACGAAAGTTCGGAACTTTTTTGTCGCCACGCATATTTTTAGCGATAAAAAATGTTGATTCCTTTCACGAGACTAAAAAATGAATAGCTTCGCCTACTGCGATTACATAGTAGAAGGATAGATAAAAAAAGACTGACTGCCGACTGCCGACAGGAGAATTGAATTTTTAGGAAATGATGAAAATTTCAGATTATACGCCTTGCGAACCTGGTAGCCTGAATAAAAGAACAAGTTCGTTAATGCAGTGTAGCATTGTTCGCTGTTCTGAATTCGGTTTTAATCTCAAGTTTATTTTCGGTGAATCGAAGCATTTAGAAATATAAAAAGAAAGAAATTTGTTAGGTTTTTATCATGTCCATGCATTTGTGATTCGTTATTTCTGTAGAATTCTTTTATTTTTTTTTATTTCCCCATGTTCTAATTTAAATGCTATAATATTGCAGAATACTAACTTTTATGGTCGCTAGTTTCTGTGTCTAATTTTTTTCTTACTAAATGTTCTATTAGTTTTGTAATGTTAATACCCTTCAACATGAAGAGTTCGTCAAGGTTATCTATACCAGATTAACTTTTATATCCTGAAAGATTACTGACAGACCTGCAAAAATTTCGTTTTTCAACATTGATCATGAAAAGTGATTATCAAAAAGCTCGTGTTTCAAATTTGTGTAATAAGATTTGTCTATTATTTCTTATATTCAAGTTTGCGTGTAGTTTTATTTTCAACTTAACATTCATACCACCGTCACTTGTGATTTGTGCTTTGCGTTTATCTCTGTGAAAAGCTTTCTTTTTTCGATATTAATTGCGAATAGAACAGAACGAATACTAGGTATATATACCTTGGAGCAACAATTAGTGACAAAGTTATTCACAGTCACAGATGGATTATATGATATTTTTGGAGAAACAATTTACCAAAACTAATTTTTGTAGTTATATTCATTTTCAGTGATTAATAGTGTAAATTTTATTTTGGTAGGTAACGTGACAGATGTGGGGTTTTCAGATGTTAAGAAATTAATTGCTAATATTATTGGTTTATAAAGGTACTGTTACATATTGTTGAGACTGCTCTAGTATTGTCTAATATAACATTATTTACATAAAAATTAAAAGGCACCACTGCTGTTTTTTTTAAATAATATTAGTTCGACAAACATATCTATTCAATGCCTTAAGGAAAAGGGCATGTTGCATTCCACTGGACATTGCGAACATCTGTTTAGTAGCAGATACTGAATGATTAATACCAAAAAGAATGAAAATTTTTCACTGAAAACACAAAAATCAACTTATTTGTAACATGTGAATATTGTATTATTGCTTAATCCTCAGTCTTGTTTACTAGTAAACATTTTATTTTATTTGTTCTTGGGACTCCTCTCCTGAGAACGTATTTCCTCATTTTAATTCATCAGACTATTTTTCATACCAGGATCTTTTAATTCGTAATAGGAAAATGACTTACGCACTTTAATTTTCGGCTAGATATGATGACGTCAGTCTTTCAGTTAAGGATTTCCTCTATATTCACATTTACTTTTTTATGGCTTTACATCTCGTCGGCGTCGATGTAGTTAAAGGTGAGAAAGGACTGACGGGGGGGGGGGGGGGGAGCGTAAAGAAGGGGCTGGATCGGTTCCGACATTACTGACCTGGTTTCTGGAAAACATGGAAAACCGAAATTTGGATGGCCGGACGGGTCATTTACCAATATGTTTTCTGGAAAGCGAGGATACTAAAAGAAAAGTAGTAATTTGTGTCGTTATCTAATACGATGTTTTTAAATAAAAATTTTGAAGTGCAGAGATGGATAAAATAGGTGAGCAATTTACTAAGACTGCTGGATCACTATACATCGTTTCATTACAGCTGCATACCGAAAATACTCTCTCAGAATCATTAATGTCTTTCTCTTTGGACCTACAAGAAGTATAGGACAGTATCTTGCAACTTCCTTAAGTGACAGGTTCCTTCAAAACTAGAAACACCTCATACAGTGCTTTCTTTTGCAGTGCCTAAATAAAACAAAACGGACCACATTCAATAGCTACAATCAGAAGCCAGTTCCCTTTCTTGTCGGCTCCTGTTCACGCGACAATTGCATTGATACAATATACTCCTACTTCAGTTCTGCCAACCTCCTATCGACAAACGCAGATATCATAAAACCGAGAATTTTCTGATTGCATATATAAGAGAAATGTTAATAAACTGTAATATTTAATTTACTAACATTAAGCCTTTAAACTGCCATCTTGCGTCTGAAGCACTTGTATTATAGGACAAAAATTTTGTCCTGAACTAATTGATTACACCAATGAAGAGGAGCAGATGACGCTCATGAGAACGAGCAAAATATTTCCCTGCCACCGCTCTTTGACTGTTGATTGATTGTAGTCAATGCGCGTCAGATTTCCACGCCATCCCAACTGTGGGAATGGCATTTATCAGAAGGCTGGGTGAAACCAAGTGAAAATTTAACAGGCAGTTCCAACATGCCTTCGAAGACAGTCGCACAGTTACCAGACGACCAACGCCAAAGGTAGGAAGTCTGGACCGAGCGTGGAGGGTGAAAGGTAACGCTTGCAATCGGGAGGCGTGAGGTTAGAATTCCCGTCCGGCCATATAGACTTGGATTTTCCACAGTTTCCCTAAATCACTTCAGGCAAATGTGGGGATGGTTCCTTAAAAAGGCCTTGGGTGAATTCCTTCCCGTATTTCATATGCATCTACCTGGTATTTCATATTTTGTGTTTCACGCAATACGTTCAGATTTTGACTTGCTACTTTGGCGATATATTACGTTGAAGCATAAGACATACCAAACAATTCAGTTGAGATTCTAGTCTTTAAAACGGTGAAAAACCGTCGAAATCTACGCAGTAGTTTTTTAGTTTTTCTGCAACCAATATACGAGGTTTTATTTTAGTAGATTATTAATTGATTTTGTTATTGGTCGGTTGGTTGTTAAGGGAGACTACTATATTTTGGTCCTTGAAAACTGTTTATTATGTGCGTAATTGTGTTGAAAAATTCACAATTTTCTGTGATATTTTTAACATCATTATATTTTAATCTGGACTTACTTAAAAGTATTTATTTCTCTTAAAACCAATGGAAAAATAGCTGTTTATTGGCACTGCCCTGCAACAGTTCTTAATTAAGTGGAACAATTCAAAGTTACCTATGTAGTGTTAGAGAAATTTTGTTAAACGAGCACATTACGGGATCACACAGTGCTGTTTAACCAATAGTTTTTATATGTGATTTGGCCTCTTAGTGAAAATGTCTGACGTATTACTGCATCCACGGTGACATCGTTCTTCAGTAAATACGAGTTAAACGTTAATCGTCGATTTCATCTTTTCAGAAGTTGATTTTTTCACTGGGAAAGTTAAAGAAATTAATCACGCATAAACTTCAGTGGAATAATTAATCTCGAGAGGAATAATGGAGAAACCTACTTGTGACTGCGGACACCAACAGCAAAGGATCGAATCTCCTATGGAATGCTCTCTTAAAAGATACACAGCAGCATGGCTGCACACTTTGAACATAAATTTGTAGTGTCATATGTGGCTTACTTCAAATGAATTTTGTGTGTTGCACATCTCCATGCGAAATTAAAGTTTTAATCCTGTGTTTAATAATTTATTTAATTGCTGTCTTTGTTATTCGCATTCCAGATAAGCATACCAGATAAAAAAAATAACGTTAAACGTCGGTGGAAAGGTCGATGAATGTAGAGGAAAATTCATATGGAGGATAAAATTTTTCTCTTTTGCTGTCATCAGTCTTTCGACTGGTTTGATGCAATCCTCCATCCCTTCCTATCTTGCGCTAATCTCTTCATCTCATACATACCCCTTACACTCTACATCCTCAGTTATTTGCTTCTGCAGTTCTTACCTTCGACTGTTCCCTCCAACAACAAGTTAAACATATGACCTACCATCCTGTCTCTTCTTTCTGTAAGCCTCTTCCAAAAACTTTTTTCCTCACCCATTCATTTCCAAAACTTGTTCATTTCGTATTTTATGTGACCGCCTTATTTTCAGCAATCCTTCAATAGCACCAGCATTTCATATGCTTCAATTTTCTTCCTTTCTGATATTCCTAAAGTCCACTCTTCGCTACCGTAAAGTGCTGTAATCCACACATAAAGTTTTATAATGTTCATTCTAAGTCCTAGATCAATATTTGAAACTAAAAGATTTTCATGAAAGCTCTTTTTGTTAATTGCTATTCTGCTTTTAACATCATTTCTACTTCGGCCATCAGTTGTAATTTTACTGGGATAAGAATGTAGCAGTAGTAATATGACGACTGCGGAAACCATGAATATATTCTACTATGCTAGACTCGTTGCAGTGGCGATACTAGTTTTCGGTTATCCTTTATTGTGTTGCGCTACTCTCTCAGCGGAGTAGAGGAGGACTCAGCTACCTGTCGCATCTTCCTTCCGCCGCCTAATGAACTCTCTTTTACCGCTGACTGCACAGCGGGGAGGAATAAGTACCGCTCTGTTAAGATGAAACGGAAGAGTCACGCAGTTATCAGCTACGCTCGAGAGGGGGTTTAACTTCCACTGCCAGGCTGCATCAAACGATTTACCGATAAGTGAATTCTTTAACATGTTTCCTTCTAAGTGTATTCCGTCTTCGTTTATTTTAATTTTGTTGGTAGGTCTAATGAGGTCCTACTTTTGCATGGGAGTAATGAGATAACAGCCAGCACTCCTGTAAAAGTGTGAGTGGTGGAAGGTGATCAAAGTGTTCACCAAAAAATTCAAGATCTTCTTAAAAAAATATATAAAAAATATATATATATATAAAAATGCTTAAGTACCAAACTGCGAGTAAGATGGTAAAACATGATATATAATACAGAACTTTGCGAAATGGTCAGCCAGAGACCAAAACAAAAGGATGAAGAGGAAATGGATGGGTCATACCACGAGAAAAGGCGAAGCATCAATTGCAAAGGAACATTTGGAATAGAAACCGTGATCTGGCAGCAGTCAACAAGACATGCGAGAGGCAAAACGAATCGTAAAAGACAGAGTGCAATGGTGAGCCGTATGTTCCACTGGAAATTAAAGGGCATCATGATCATGATGATGATGGAGAATAAACCCTTAGTCACTCATTCCATTGTAGTTTTCCCAGCCTCAAGAATCTGTGTTTTTTTGATGGTAGATGATCACTACAATCCTCTGGAAATGTTCTAAAAGCAAAAAGAAATATATAACTAAACTGATGGAACGAGCAGGAACTTCGCTGAGTGATAAAATTAAAAATATACTTCTTGGATCTTCTATTATTTCTACCAATTCAGAAAATAACCGAACAATTATTGTATCAGTAAAACAGTACTCAATTACTATAAAATTGGTGCTTTTCTAGTCTTAGTTTTATTTGCCACGTGATTGGCCCCTTTTGTGAGTGCCTAACTGTTCCAGTAATCGTATATGGCAAAGATTTCTTACAGAGTTACGTTGAAGGCGAACTATGAAAGCGTACAAGCCTACTTCACATACGCAAAACAAGGCACGACGGAGGCAGAAGATGGCTTAAGATTAGAAAATTCGATCCCGGTCCTTATTTCTAATCCTGGGATTTCGGATGGCCATTAAAAACATACAAAAAATGTAAGAATCAGTTTTTTCATTGTAATTTTAGTAACAAAATTTAGTAACACATGTCTCTACACAGTAGTCATTTATTAGTAATCTGACGTGAATTAACACAATCACGAAAGTTTTTCAAAACAAAAATTAGCTTCTATGAACTTTAGAAGGCAATTGACTTCTACGTAGAAACAAAAAACTTTTCACATTACTCAGTCAAATTTATATTTATTATAGTCAATAACTCAATATTTTCGATTTAGTTTTTCTGGGAATTCCGAAAATACGATCGAAGAAATAAAATGGCATTCTGTGTTTGATCACTCAGCCTGCTTCTAAATTTATTGCACATGTCTGCTACTGCCGAGAGAGCGCGTTCGGGACCGATTGAAGTTGGAGGGATTGTTAATAAATACTCATAAGCTCGTTCCAGGTAATAACCCCGACCGGAGCTGGAGGCTTCAAAAAGATTCATTTCTTTCTTGACGATTTTGAAAAATTTCGATTCTGTGTATCCTGCCATATCCCGTATATCCCTTCCAAACCATTACCTTCCCGGATAGGTGCAATGCACCCTCTGCCTCACACTTTTAGTGAATCGCGGAGTAATAGTAATAGTAGTAATAGTAATAGATTATGGTGACAATATTTTCATGATTTTATCTATATCGGCTTGAAAATTTTCCTTTGATATTTAAATCAGTTTTTCCTTCAATTGTGTGTTTTGTTTCCCACATTTTCATTTCATAGTCTGACAAGTTACTCTTAACGTTTAGTCTCTGTTGGAGATTAAGAGTACTTGCGTATCGTCTGTGGACTGAATTAAGAGTGCTTATGTATTATCTGTGGACTCGTTTCTAGTAGTTACGTTGTTAGTCATAGAGATTAATAAAGAGTATGTTTACACGATTAATACTCTACAGTCTCTCCGTTACAGAAATTGTCAGGTTTTTTTTATATAAGAATCTTGGTGGGACTAGTATACAAATCCCTTATTTTACCATCCACTATTCGCCCATAATCATTAAATGGCTCTCAAACTTTGTACAAAACCTCAAAACCATTATTTTAGATATTTTTTTTCTAATTAACCAAAAAATAAATAGTTCTGCTTACACGATGCAAATCGTAGCTTTTTAGACACCTTTTCACTCACTACTTCTCTGTTTTCCGGTGCAAACGCGACTAAAACCAACTGTTAAAACAAGATGACGGACAACAAAGTCAAAGTGACAGATAATATGACTGCGTTTCATTCGGAAATTTTGTGTTTTATGATGTCTGTTACATAAAAAAAATTCCTATTTTTGTAAATCCGAAAATCCCGGGATTGAGAAATTTAATCCATAAAATTTCTGGACTAGAAATGGGCCGGGATCCCAGGGTCACGAATTTTGGTATCCCGGGATCGAATCCTTTACTTAAGAGCCTTCAAATTTTCCAGCTTTAAACGGATTCGAACGGGGTCCTTTTCGATGAATTATCATGCAACCACCAGACCACTCCACAAGGAACTGATTTTTGCTGGGTGCTATTAATCACGCAGAAAGTGCAGAAAAAGACGGCCTTTTGTGATGGGTTGCAATAGCCCCTACGAAAGTGTCACAGACATGATGAAGTGGTTCGGTTGGGATTGTCTGGCAGAGGGAGAACGTAAATTCTGCTTCAATTTGTTGAGTAACACGCGAACATCCACTTTCACTCACGACTGCTATGAAATATTCCCCCGACCCACATATTTAGATCAAATTGAGAGGATATATTAATCTGTGAAATATGATGCTTCTTTCTACTGTATTTTAAGGATTAGAATGCAATTCCCGACGGATTGACTGTGGTTCAAAGCGTATTTTGCACCAGTAATTTAATTTGATTGTGATAGGAATTTGCCTAGTCATTCATTTTCCTTGTTTCTTGTACCAGTCTAGTGTTACCCTCTACGAAATTTAATTTTAAATTTTTCAGTGTTTTTGGTAAATTATTCATTACTTTCCCTGTAATTTATGCCCATCCCTGACTTCCTCACCAACGAATTATCAACATAAGGTTATAGTCGGGAGAGAATTGGGGAGAAGGAATGGAAAGGAATTTGCCTGTTGCCCGTGGAACTACGCTGGCATTCGCCTGGAACGATTTCGTAAACCACTGAAAAATGAAATCTTGATGGCGTGACGAAAATTTGAACTCGCATCTTCTTGAATGCCAGGCTTCGTCATTACCACTTACCCATCAGGCTCGGTATACATATAGAACAGAACTACGCTGGTAGACGTATTTTCTGTGATGAGTATTAATTGTGTGCAGTATAATTTTACGCGACAGTCTAACATTATCAACAAATGCCTTAAATCTGCAATCATGACGTCACGCCAGTCGTTTTCCAAGATGGACATTTTGCATCTCCCCATCTCTGGTTTTGGCACGGACGAACTGGTAGGTACATGTATAAATGCAATTCGATTCAAGATTACTGTACGGTGAAAGTAAGATTTAGTGCTGATGCCAATGAACCTGGCCGAGTTGCTAGAATCGTTTGTTCGTCGTTTCCGCATAGATAACGCGAATCGTTCGTTTCAGCCGTCGGTAATTCGCACGTTGCGGAGATACGATATCCCGAGCCATATTTCCTGTGATGCAGGAACAGATACTAGTTTACAGCTTTGCCCGAGGCTTTTAAAATATTCCGCGCTATGAGTTACGACGTTCTGACACGTTATATCTTCGGAATATGCAAAGCGTTCGGTTCGATCACCCGAGCCAAGGGTTACGACTCTTCGAATGTAATCACAGCCCCGTGTTCCTGCGGGCTTACAGGGGAGGCAGTAATTTCGTAGAGAACAAACTGAGGCTATAATGAGAAGGTGGCGGAGACAAGATAATGGGAATATCGCGCAGTTTGTTTCCCGCAGACAATCCGCGACTAACTGGGAAGGAAAAAAATTATATCTTTTTATTCCGAAATAACGCCTTAGTGGTCTGTAAGCAAGTAATTGTGAGGTTGCTAAGATAACACATAATGCAATCTTTTAGTTGGGTTTTCGGGGATATATACACTGAAAGGTATTATTCCGGTCGGATGATGTAATGCCCTAAGACCCGGCTGAGTGTTTCTTACGCTCATCTGTTGTTTGACTGAAATTTTTATGCATAATTATCGAATGGCTATCAAAATATAGTAGCAAGGATTTATATTTTTTTTTCGTTCACTGCCGAACGGTGTGGTGCGCTAATTCTCTCTCGCTCTTACACATCTTTAACAGCTGACAATCCCTACTTGCGGCCACTTTTAATGAGGCAATCCAAACTTTTTAAAAAATGTTTTTTTACATATCTCTCTTTGAAATGAATTATAATTTTATTTTTTATAAAGTGAACGATTTTTTGTTGTTGAAAATTTAATTAAAATTATTTGTGGCCAAATTTTGATAGACAACCTAGCAGAATCGTATGATGCTACTAATAATTATACATAAAAATTGCGTTTCAATCACCGATATGGTTGGTAAGCGGTTAACGTTCTGGCCTCGCATTCTGGAGGAGAGCGGTTTGAATTCTCGTCCGGGCATTCAGATTTGGGGTTTCTATGGTTTCCCCAAATCACTCCAAAAGGCCTTGGCTGAATTCCTTCCCGTTTCTTGTTCCCAGTCTTATCCCTTCTCTAGTGACCTCGAAGTCGACGAGGCGTAAATCCTTAAATAAAAAAAAATGCATTTCAATCAAATAACAGATGGACGTAGAAATTATGCGGCCGTCTTTAGGTCTATAAGTGCAACTGAAACCCCGTGTTAGTATTGGTTCAATATTTGATAAATGACACCTAACACGTAAAACAGTAACATATCGTTGTTCATTACTTTACTTAATTTATTCAATAAGTTTACTTAATAAATGACGATCTGATATGTAAAAAATGAGGGTTAAATGATGTGCAGACAGAATTTATTTCTTCTTCTTTCCTCGTTTGACAATTCACAGAACGCGCTGCAACTTGTTTGTTGGCGAGATGACGTTTCGCCTTCTTCCAAAATCTCTTCGTGAACTCACTCTATCGCTTCTTCTGCTATTCTGGCCTCTTTGTACTGTAGAAGTTCTGCTTCTAGATTTCACCACAAATGCGTTCATATTTACGGAGGTTCAGGAAACTTTGTGATTTTTTGTAACGTCCTCCCCCATGTTCAACTCTCTGTAGATCTGAATACCTTATTTTTCCAGCTAATCTATCACCGTAGTTTAGGAATTTATTATACTGAATGATATTTTCAGAGTCTATTGTTATCCATAATTTATTTAGATGGACAGCGTGAGAGTGTAAATCGAGGGATCATCAGATACCGAGAGGAAGACCACCAGGACATACGCAGGATTGTTGGAGTTAACTAGCAGAGGATCACCCAAGATCTTTCGACATGGAGGAGACTACTTAAGCTCTAACAGATCTCATAACTCTAAGAGGCCACATCATTTAATGATTGAATTGGCTGATAATGATTATATGATTTTATTATTATTATTAATATTATTACAGCTTTATCAATCCCTATTTCAGGATGCAACCTCTTTAAGCCAATGAGCTGTATAATACAATTTATTTCTAAGTAGTCTTGTTGCAGTTCTGTCCAGGCTGATCGATCTTGAGCAACCCTCTTCCAATTCGCGCCTGTAACTCGACGTATGTCTTTATCACAGCGATCCGAGGGTCTTCCTCTTGCTCTTATGATTTAATCTAATTTTTTGAAAATCATAAACTGGAAATTTGTGTTACGAGGTCTCTACCATTCGGTCGACTGCGACTTGAAACAGATCTTGGATTCTAATGCTGGTTCATTATTTAATGACACTAATCGTATTCACGTCTGAGCTGTAGTGTATGGTGTTACTATATTCCTTTGTCACAATTACAAATTAGTATCTTGTGTTCGGACGTAAGCTGTTCTAAAACACCATACAATATTACATTATTCTATAAATTTAAAATAAATTCCTGAATACTAATCTTGAACAACTGACACAAATAGAAATTAATAATATTTAAGTTGTTACTTCCCTTGCTTTAAATCAGGTATGGGCAACCTTTGCTTAGATGAGGGCGTAATTTCGGGACTTAATCAGAACGCGGGCCGTAGGTAAGAAATAAGTAGGTAGTAGTGAATAAAAAGGCGATAAAAATTAACACATTTTTTTATTTATTAGAATTACTATAGTATAATCAAACATACAAAAAGCAAATTAACAAAACAGATGGAAAAATCAAATGAAAATTAATGAGAGACTAGAGTTTGAAGCATATTTGAAATTTCTGAATCTCTCGCGGGCCTGATTGAAGCTGGTGGAGGGCCGGATCCGGTCCGGGGGCCGGGGTTTGCCCATATATGCTTTAAATAAACAAATACTTCTGCTTTTTGTATTATCATATTTATGGGTCACGATACATTCTCTCCGCAGTTTCAACAATTTACCAGTTCACTTCATACATCAAGATTACACACTAACGTTCGTCTTCCAAATTTTTACTATAAATGATACTGGTCGTATATTTTTCTATATTACACGGAGTCATTTCAAGCAGTTCAACAATCTTATTTCATCTCTGGCTTGACATCCAGCGATCAATAATTTTATTCTTTGACCAGCGACAAAACAACCTCCGTACTCAAATAAATTACAAACAAACATTTAAATATTATCATATTCGGCAATAATGGATATAAGCGGTGCTGGTGAGCTGCGTGTGATATCCCATGGACAATGTCGACAGTGACCAACTTCTCTTTGAAAATATGCATAACGAGAAAAGCGCACCTACCGCATGTTGTTAGGTGATCACTAACCTGGTGACTTTTAGCTGACCATCAGCAGAATCTGCAAGTTGAGAGCTGTTGGCTGGTCCATGCCTAATCCAGCATGACTCCTGACCGACATAATAATAATAATAATAATAATTCAGTGTGATCGTAGGCCTAATGACTTGGTGACAGGATTTCTATTGTCTGCGCATTCCGCCCCTATCTTAGCCGCCTTAACCTAACCCGGTAGTGCTACGAGGTACAGTGGACCTACAGTTTAACGTAGAATCCAAACATTTAGCTAGTTTTTTTCCTGAGGTTTTTATCCAGCCTTCCGCATAATAACTTTTTCTTTCTATTGAGAGCATCCTTTGCCATTTCTATTCTAGCTTTAACCTCCTTCTTGCAACTCATATCACCACTCACAATACTCCCGAAATATTTGAGAGACTCGTTCAACTATTTTTCCTTGTAGTGTTATCATAATTTATTTCTTACTTTTTCCCACCATCAAACATTTAGTTTTAGTCCTATTGATTCTCGTGCCGAATTTTGAATATAGATATAGAGTAATGTATTAGGTTTAACTCGAAGTTAGTGGCTTTCGCCTTTTATTCTTGTCTCTTTTCTTATAAATAAACTAAATGATTTCAAACACTAATTTTACTTATGTAATCGTAGGCTTCCGCGGCCGGAGTCAGTTGATTGTTGGCTGTCCCTAGAAGAAAACCACAGAATAATGTTGGAAACGTCGTCTGCACACACCATGACCCGGCGTCACCCGGACAGCCAAGAATTAAAATGTTACCTATTTGAAAAATGTTTAAAGGTTTATTGGTCTGAGAGCTACAGAATGAAAGAAATACAAGCATCTCTTGTACAGATAATGGTCGACCAAAGAGTTACGAATACAAATTTTGCCCATGAGATGCTTTAAACTGCAAAAATAAAAATAAAATTAATTTGGTGTAAAATGGGAGCAATCAGTGAACTGTTAAAAAGATTGTTTTGAAAACATGTTAAAGGTTTAGGTGAAAGAAATTAATAAGTTGCATGTATATTAATATAGCTGTGTATTAACTGTGTTTTGTCTGAAAAAAGTTTTTCGGTTCGAAACAATAAATTAATTAACAGAAAAGTTTGCCCATTCCTCTGGTTATAAACTGAAGAACTGAATGATCAGTAAGTTTCAGTATTGCGTGGAGCGTTCTCTTTCGAGGTGGACATTTTATTAGATTTATTATTTCACTCGGTCAGTTTCGGTAATTCCATGAAAGTAAGTCGGTTACAAGAAGGGACGTGTATGAGTATGGGCGATCAAGTTGATAAGCAAACTCAAGTCGTACAAAAAGGAAAGGGAGCGTAGTATCCTGTTGCGCAGCAAAACAAGCATTAAGACTCTAACTGCCTCAGTATAACCATCTAAAGAAATAAAATTGAACATGATGCTCAGTAAAATTTCTTGTTACGGTTGGATTGAGATTAGGGATACTGTTTAACTGAAATATTCCAATTAGTAATGACTTTTTGATTGTGCTGGGTTCTAAAAAAACTAAATTATGTTGCTTTGTTTAGCGCAAGAGCGCAGGAGCGGCCAATTCGTGTTTTTAAGTGCTGCCTTGCTGATTGGAGATTTTAATTAAGCATTGTGGCTGTTTTCTGTTGGATAAGTTGGCTTACTAAACAACTTTTTACCGGACACTAAAAAGTATTCAATTGGGCTAACTGGATTGAAAAAGTTGCCGAACGCTACTTTCTTGTTAAAAAATGCCCACTTTTTTCAATATTTAATTAACTGCCCACAAAAAGGACTTTTTGAAATATTTTATGTTTCCTTTCCAGTGAGATTTTTTTTTTTTTTTGGAAAAATAACTTTACTATGATTTTCTTTGTTGATGTAATCGTGTGGATCACCATTAATGAAGAAACAAAAAGATAAAATAACGTTGATTTCCACGGGCACTGATTAAAAGCCTGCCTTGACCAACTGCGAATTGTTCACGTTCTGCTACTTAAATACTTGCTTTACAAACACGACTGACATTAATATAACCTTACGCAATTTTTAAACAGGCAGGGACAACGGCAGTTTTCTCATCGCGAACGGTTACGCGATCATCCATCTGTTAATATATTCAGCCACTGTAACCTGGTGTGAACGGAGTATTTCCTGGCATGTAAAAGAGTTGCAGTGTTCACGTGTTTGCAGTCGGATGGTGTTATTAATCGTATAACACCATCCGACGATATACGAAAACATCAATTCGCAAGATGATAGGAACGATAAAAAGTTAAAATTAAAGTATGAAACTCATTGGAAATTTGCTTTACATGTAAATTGCATCCGTGGGCAATAAAAAATTAGTTTACATCTCAACGTTTTCTATTTGGAGGCTAAATAGAAAGAAAGTATTAATATGTAATCATATTACACAGTAGTTTCTCATTAACGTCAACTTTTTTATGCGACTTCAGAAATGCGGAATCACTTCCATGCGAGAGATCATTAGATTTTTCTTTTGTTTACGCCTCGTCAAAAGCGAAGTCTTTAGAGGCGGGAAAGGACTGGAGCCAACGTATGGGTATGAATTCAGCTATGGCCTTTTGAAGGTACCATCCTGACATGGTCACTTGGAGTGATTTCGGGAAACCAAGAAAAACCAAAATCTGGATAGGCGGACGTGGATTCGAACACCCATCTTCACGAATATGAGGCTAGCGCGTTACCGCTCACCCACCGCGATCGGTTAGATCGCTTCGAAAACAGCTCACAATAATACGATTTGTACTTTTTCCGTTTTCTTCGAAAGAGATAATGCATCAGTTAATTATACCTATCGATATAATAAATGCGATAAGTTTCATCTTATCCGAACATGCTCCATAAATGAATACGTGGCTCAGCCTTGCCACTGTAAACGTATGTTACCTTTTACTCAAAATTATAAGAATTTTTTTCATAACGCTGAGCTCCGTTGAGTATTCTCCTCGGCAAGTGTTGTTGCTCGGGGAATCATCTCGTTTATCTGAACGCGTGAAACTTTTCCTTTCATGGAGAGCTTTAGTGCCGTTTCTTGCAACTTCACTTGTTCACTTGACGCTCGAGGGTCAAGTCATTCAATTATGTTAATGGGCTGTTCTCCTCTCCACTGCGCGATATCTCATTAAAAGCTTCTTTCGTCTTAACCTCTCGCTTACTTCGGGCTTAAATATGCGGGGGGAAATTGCTTCCCCAACGGTTTCTCTAAATTACGGTTTACGCTCATTAATTACGGAGAAAATTTACGACTGTAAATACTTCAGGTGGAGTGGGAGTTAGTAACTCCTGCACGTCATCTAGAAGGGAACTGATATTTGATTTAGTAAAATAAATATTGTCAAAAATAGTTTTTAGTGCGTTGAGAATATTTCTGTCCTGTTTCGGTACAGTGAATGGCGAGTGGTTACAGGGATTAGAACATCTGCATGCAATCTTGTGGCATGGACGGAATACTGGATGGAATAAGTCTACAAAGATGATCTCTTAACTTCGATATCGACAAAGAGACGGCGATAAAAATTTGGAAATGGGTAATTGAACGCGAATCTTCGGTTTCAAGCCAAACATTCCAATTCATTTTGTGTTACACCATCATCATAATTTTCTCTCGCTAAGTGATCAAAACAGTTATGTGTTTCCTGTAGACTTATGTGAAGGATATTGAGGTGTTGCTGGATCATAGACGATAAATCGTAGGGACGATGAACCACCCCGCATAGGTGACAGTTGTATAAATAATAGAATTTACCAAGTGCTGAAAAAAAAGGTAATCATGGTATTCAACACGAAGGTTGGTTGGACCCTCCAGAAGGAGGTACATTTAGCCTAGTTTTTGGGGTAAGGTGGCCAGTTCCCTCCTCGTAACAGTTGAATCCGGATATAAATGATAGTTTATTATTTTCCGAGACGCATCAGCGCACTAATTAGACAATTATTGAAGTGAAACTTCTTTGGCTGCAGTAGAGAGAAATTTGTGAGCGTTACGCGTTAGGCATTACCAACGTAGGGGGCATGCGTCGCAACGTTCTGCGCTTGCGCCATTTACAGCAGATGGAACGAGTTATTTAAGTTTTTAATAACAAAAATCTAATATGTGAATGGAGATTTTCCTGACATATAAATGCAACATAGTTTTCACGGATTTGCAGCCGAATATTTTGTTTAAACGATGACAACGTTTCGATAGCATCCTCTGTTGTCTTCATCAGGTCTCCTGCTAGTGAAAATCTATATTTTTCATCTTCGTGAGTGTATTGGCGCCATTTTTCCTGTTTTTGGAGGAAGAATTGTTTCTGCTGTTGATGATTTCCACTTATCAAAGATTTAGTTTATTTATGGACGCTTACGTCTGGCAAAATTTCCTCTACTAATTGTTTGCTTCATTTATGGGAATTTTTCATTTTTTTCACGTTTTCCTTTGCAAGAAATGTGATAAAACGAGATTTTCCATGGTCTCATTTCATTCAGACCTGCTTATTAAAAAGAATGGCTTAACGAATGAAATATATTTTCAGATGCTTTTGCACGTGACACACAACTTCTGTATTCATTCCTCTGATCAGGCTCTAAATTCAAATCATTAGTTGATTTGATCATCGGTTAACGACGTATGTTTTCTGGAATTTGTTAAATTTATGTTTTTGGTTACAGCGTTTTTATTTTACTGGTGAGAGAAGCACACATCCATATATTGTATATTATACTTTTACCGTTTCAATAGTACACGAAAAAATGTTGTAACGGGGCTAAATTTTGACCTTAAGATTTCAAATAATTTTCAGATATTTGCGTCTGTGTTACTGTTTTATTATTTCCAGCATTAAATCTATGAATCCACTTCCCGTTTATGTATCACCTAGCACGAAATTTTAATTGCTATCTGTTGAACAGATTTTGATATTTATACAGATAGTTTTATTTAGGATATTTGGATTTTGATATTAAACATGGTTTTATGTACGTGGACTAAGTTAAAAGACCTGTTGGATGTCCTACAGCAAGATGTAATTGTAAGACGTAAACAATAACATGTAAAGAAAGTAAACATGACATTCCAACCTTTATTTAATCAATTTCATGCAGATGAGGAGAAAGATATTATTCATTGAAATTTGTGAAAGGTTACTGCATTAAAATATAAGGAAATTCGTTGGAAATGGTTTAGTTTTGATTATGTGTACAATCGCATCTAATAATTATCGACTGTATTTAATATGGAATTTCTTTTGAGGACGTTATTGCAGGGTGCGATATTGACGCTTAGTAATTTTTGGTTCAATTTAAATCTTTATAATTTTTTATCATGTTCAGACCGGTTTTCAAAATCTCTTAGATATTTGAATTATTATTTAAATTCGAAGTGACGGAAACGAAGTAAAAATATTTACATTGTTATGGCAGTAACTTAATAATAGTGATTATTTGCGCTTGTCTTCTGCATTTGTTAGTATGCTCAATAGTTTATATGTAAGAATAATTGGCTATCCTGTGAATAAAATAAATAGAAATGTTTAAAGTTCAGTAATTAGGTATAAAACAACTAAATTGTTTAATACATTTTTACTTAATTACTTACTGTTTCTGTGAAATTCATGTAATACACGAAAAGGACGCCTATGGTAAAGAATGCAGAAGTTTCATTCCGCTTTGGGATTGTTGAGTTTTCATGCGAATTTCTGTTCTTAGGTTGGTATAACGACAATATCTCTTTAACGTCTTGATTAAGAGCATGAATTTTTAATCTTTTAGCTTGATAGTAAAACAGCAATCAAGAAACGTGTTGAACTGTCTTTCGGTCGCTGCTCATGAAAGAACTTCATCGTTTCCTCTTCATTCATTCAGGCGATGGATGTAAGAAAATGGAAGAGAATAGTTTTCGGTGATGAGTTCTGGCGTTAAAAAATGAAGTACGGTAACTAGAGATAACTTTTTTTTATCGCATTGGACGTAAAAAGTTGAACACTTGCAGTGAAAAGATTATAAATTGTCGCTATGAAAAAACCTTCAAATTTGTCAGTCTTGTTCCAGAGCTTACTATTACTTAATTATCTTATTGTTCGTGACAGGGTGTTTGTAAAACAGTCATCTAAATTAATTGTGATTTTACTGCATCAGTATTACGTACGAATCAATTAATTAGTCGCATTTAGAGAGCCTATGCTATAGAGTAAAAACAATGTTACTACAGAAATCTTTGGGTGAGTGCTTAACGCTCGAGACTGCATTCGGGAGTACGCGAGTTGGAACTCCGGACCAGATATCCATCAATAACTCCAGCCAAATGCTGAAATGAATCCTTCAGAAGGATGTATCCGAATTCCTTCCCGTTCCTTACCACAAATTCTAAAAAGAAGTTAGTGGTTAGTGTGGGGCACTTTACGGGGTAGTGATAAATCTGGTAATTTTTTCATTCTAGCATTCCACAGTCTTTCACGATGCAATTTAACAATTATTTAACTGAGTTACAAAACAATTCGAACATCAGCTGTACGGATGGTTGCTGGTATCTGAAAATTTTTATCTAACTGCTGTTCGTGATTTTACTGATTATTTGTCTTTTATTTTAAACAATCGTCACGACAATGTCACCAATATGACACATTATTTACTGTGCCCGTAGTTACACAGTTCTTGGTATAACTTAGTCTTTCTAATACCCATTTAATCCCCATTTATCTAGCTAACTATTCATTTATTGTTTTATGTGTTCGGTTGAGTTCTATGTCGCCTAAGAAGCATATAATCTACTTTCGATATCCTCTGTTCTGTCAGAAAGACATCCTTTTTATTATTTTAATTTCATTTTGTTTTAATTGTGTTCTTTAGAGAACCATTTTACAGTCATATAAATCATCTGTTCTTGTTTCTGTATATCAACCTATTTCGACTGCTCCAGTTTAATTGTTTTTGTCTTAGTGTGCTCCTGCCTTGCATTGAAAAGAATACAACGTCGACAATAATTAGCTCTTAATTGTTATTAAACAGCAGTAAGTATTGCAAACACGCTGTGTTAGTGATTTAAAACTACGCCTCCGATTTATGCGTATAATCAATACTACGAGAGCACAATTGTACTTTTTTTATTTTTTATTTTGTTTGTACATAATGTTTGACGCGATTCTTGGAGCATCGTCAGAAGTTTATCTCCTGTCTTAGCGTTGTTTTAATATCGATGTTGTTAACGTGTTTGAAGTTTTCTTCAAAATGAATCGTATTGCCTAGTACACCTAATTTTTCAGTATTTTCCACAGGTATGGTTGATACTTGCATGATGAAGCTGTGTGAAAGCATTGCGCTGCACTGGGTATTTCACAATCAGCTCTATTGTTCGATAAACAAAAAGTATTCCATTGCGTTGGATTAATACTGATCATGTACACAAATTGATTACTTGCTACATCCTGTAATTACTGGGCATTTGTTCGGTTCTCAACTTAAACTGATCTATTCAATTACTGTGGCTGCGTTCAGCTTGACTCGCATTTTATATTTACCACTGCCGACTCCAGGATACGACTAATTTCTAGGTTAATTAGCAAATTAAAATTTCTGTGTGGCTCGTGCTGTCAGCCAATCAGCGCAAGTTGATGCTGGT
Organism: Vandiemenella viatica; assembly: GCA_031002005.1. NCBI lineage: Eukaryota > Metazoa > Arthropoda > Insecta > Orthoptera > Morabidae > Vandiemenella > Vandiemenella viatica. Next base: position 237,741,525 of record CM061919.1, on the reverse strand, counting down.
TGATACTTGTCACAACGTAATTAATAATTAAAATAAACTAAATGCGCAATATTATTTAATTGTCTGAAGGTAGGAAACCACTTCGAATGAACTATAATTGAGATTGAAGTTGGTCAGACCAACTTGATTTAAGTCACATTGTTGATAGTAAATATATTGAAAATCAAGGAAATCACCTCCCAGAATACCCGAGAAATTCGTAAACATTCGATACGCCGGAAAACTAAAGTTATATTTATGTGTACTAAATGAATTGTTTCGTTACGTTTTGGTTCTTGCTCCTTTCTTTGCAAAGAAATTCGAAGTGATTTAGTCTACTATTTAAAAAGTGGTGACAGTTTTTCTTTCCGGCTGCAGGAATCACCCCTGTAGTATCCACCTACGCTAACTCGATAATCCTACCAACTTGAGGAGACCTATAGTTTAATATGTAATCCGAAACACGGAAGCATTCAGCTGTACTTAATAGAGCAAGCTTTGCTGGAGATAAAGTAAATACCAGTGGTTTTGCGACCTTCCAAGTATTCCGCTTCTGTCGTTGCTGGACATACAGTTTCTACATCTATATCTATACTCTGCAAATCACAAATACTGTGGGTGGCAGAGGGTGCTAAGCACCAATCCTAATTCTGCGCATTCCAATCCCGAACACATCGAGGAAAGAAGGAATACATAAATGAATCAGTACGGCATCTTATTTCTCTAATCTTATCCCTCCTGTCATTGCGACCTAAATAGGTTGGCGGAAGAAGTATTTCGTTGCAATCGTAACTTAAACATTTTCGCATATTCTCCAGTAAATTCAAACGAAAACGACGTCGTCTGTCCGCCAAACAATCCCAGCCCAACCCACGAATCAGCTCTGTGACACTTACGTAAGGACTGTAACTAGCAGTCACGAATCGAGCGGCTCTTCTCTGTACTTTCTCTAATGTGTCAATCAATCCCTTGCCATACGGATCCCAAATTCCACAACAGTATTCCAAATGCGGACGCACTAGTGCACTAGTGTTTTTTACGCTATTTCCTTTGTATGAGCATTACAACTTCTCAAAATACGTCCTATGAATCGTAGTTTGGAATTAGCTTTGCCTACAACGGAAGTTATGTGCAAGTCCCATTTCATGTTGCTTTGTACTGTTACGCCTAGATACGTCAGGGAATCCACAGTGTCAACAACTGAATTGTTAACTTTGTACTCCTGAGCACGCGGGGTCTTTCTATTACTTATGTGCATTGCCTTGCACTTTTTACAGTTAAGTGTAAGGTGCCATTTATGACACCATTCCGAAATAACATCCAGATCGCGCTGAATTTCTAAGCAATCGTCAAAGCACCTCACTTCCCTATAAATAAATGCATCATCAGCAAAAAATCGCATCCTGCAATTAACGTTGTCACCGAGATCGTTTATAAAAATTAAGAAAAGAAGTGGTCCTATTACACTTCCTTGAGGAACGCCCGAAGTAACATCTAGTTTAGAAGAGGCTTCCCCGTCTACAACGACATACTGTGACCGACCAGTTAGAAAATCGCGTATCCATTCGCAAATCTGATCAGATATACCGTACGCTCGGATCTTCGCTAAGAGTCGGTTGTGTGGTACAGAGTCAAAAGCTTTCCGAAAATCCAAGAAAATAGCATCAACTTGTGATCCTGCATCAATAACTTTCATTACATCATGCGAAAATAAGTTTAAAGTGTAACCCAAACAACGGACCGTCCTTGCGTAGTTCGTCAGAGATGAAAGACGGATAAAGTATCTCTGAAAATCTAACTTGAGAACTGGATTATAACCGGGGACTTAACGATCCACGATCAGACGCTTGAACCACTGAACCAACAGACCACTCTGTTTTAATGATATCGACTTCAAATTGTTTTTTGTTTCTGGTTTATTATGCTCTGCTGACGAGAGTACCATGAACACAAGCTGCCTCTCGATTTCATACATTAGGGGGTGGGAAAATTTTCTTTTTTGAGTAAGGGTCTTAATGGTGTCAGGGAATGGAGCAAATTACCGTGTTAAGTCATGAACAATTTACCGAAAACGGCTAAGGAATTAAAATTCGTAAATCACAGAAGTAGATGAGGGAACAATTTAACACTCAAACTATATAAGATAATAAAAGAAATAAAATAAAAAGGGGTAATTAGATGACTAGGGACACTGTGTTCTCCATCGCAATTAAATTAATAATAATGATAATAATAATAGAGAAACGTGGAAGATAAAGGGGAGGAATTCATCCAACCTTCATGAAGGAATCATTCCGGCATTTGCCTCTTGTGGTTTCGGGAACTTACGCGGTTATAGTGATGACTGAAGCCACCTCCAGCCGAATTTCAGACCGCGTGTTAACGCTGTCTCACGAGATTCAGTTACACTTCCCGCACTATAGACGTCTGAGATTGTTGATACTCAAATACTCAGTAGTCTACACTAGTTTTTATAATAGCTGAATCATCAACATTGTTAGTAACCTCTCCAAAGTTGCAGGGTATGTAAACCACCGAATAACAAACAGATGATCAGAATTGCAAACTGTATGGACGCAGTCCAGCTGGTAGTTATACCAGTTCTCGCTATTAACATATGTCCTCAAGTGGAAGTTTCGGGACAGCTGTGTCAATTTTGACCTGCTTGGTATCCGACGTTGCTAACTCAATTAGTCGGTGTCTGGTGCTCTGCGTGGGGCTGGTTAGTTCGGTCGCCGAAGGAGAAGAAATTTCATCGTCTAGGAATTGATCGGCTGGGTAAGAGAGAGAGGTGCATCATTCCTGATTATCAGGTTAAATACCAAAGTGTTTGAATAAATTCCAGTTTCTCCACAGTAAGAAGCGAGGCCGTTACGCATTGTCAACGTTGATTCTTGTACGTCACCGGCTCTTGGTTGTCTCTCGAAACAGTAGACTTTATAGGCTAACACCGGCTTTCACCCATCCATTTCATCCATCCCTCATTTATAACACAAAGAGTGGTTTACACTGAGCATAAGCACCATCTCACTCATCCACCTATAAAATAACACGAACTCTGTTTCTAATAAAGATGATGCGAGGAAGCCGTCCTCATTAAATTTTCCACGAAAGGTGCTATGAGAAGTAACATCTTCCTTTATCGCTCATACTTCTAAGCACTTGGTTTCTCAGTAGTAGTTTTTTTGTTTTATTTAAATGAGGGTGGTGATTGGCTTAAATACTAGTAAAATAATGTTTTTTTATATTTTTATTTTGTTGTTATTGCAAAATGTGGTACTCGCGTCCATGTTGTCTTTTGTCGTTCTAAAATGTCATGAGCTTGTTTAACTTTACCTGAATTAATTAAAAGCAAATATGATTTCCACTTCTGATTAGTTGTGAACGTTTGTTCATTTACGGACGGTTTTTCTAGAAATCACTTTTAAAGTAAATCTCTGGCTGGCCTATGTCTCCAATCATTTTGAATCGCACCGCGAATACTTTGTTTATACAGCGTTTTTGCTTATTCAACAAAGAAAATGTTCGGAAACTATGCCTGCCAGTCGATAGTCAGTTCTTTCTTAAATAACTGGACCAACATCGTGGATTTAATTCTGTGCATTGAAAGAAAAGCAACCGATTCGAAAAGTTGTATACCCGAGTCTTGTGGGAACACGGCAGATTTTTCATTTGATTTGTGCATAAAGTTAATTAGAAGATGCAGCTACATGTCTGAACGTCTTGAAAATATATTGAGTCCACCTGAGCGAGCGAAATGTGTATCACCTATGTTTCCACGCACTAAAAATATAAGTTAAGTATTTTTCTATTAACAGGTTATAATTTCGAGTTTTTGTCTTCTTGGTTGTGGATTTTGTAATTTTGTCAGCCTCTTTTATAATAAAATTGTACCAAATCTCTACAACAGTGAAACAGCTCGCCTTATCACTATATTAATACATAATTTCCCAGAATCTGAATTTCCAATAACGAATTTAAATACAAGACGTTACAGGATTCTGTTTTTTTATAAAGTAAAAATAAAAGTGATGGTTGAAGCAAGAACTATCTCAAAATCATAGCGGCAGTAGAACAACAAAAAAACTAGATTACAGTAATTAAGAAGAAACTGATAGTAAAGATAGTGGCCTGCATCTGAAGTATGTAGAGACTGATGACAGGAAAAAAATTCTTAGTAATATTTGTTTGTTGTATCGACTATCACTATTCTTGAATTTTCTTCATTTTTTATATGTATTTTAGTCGTTTGAAGAGGAAATTATTTCCAACAGTAATGACATTCACATAGAATTTCTAAAACTCATATCCAAACATTATCTGCTAGCATAATTAGTAATGGTAACAAAATGAGAATATTGTTTTGAAAACTCTTTCTTAAAAAATACACTAATGGGTTAGCTTATGTAATAACATAGTTTCACTCTACTATTTTTACAATTTCAACTGAACATCATTTTACCAACATATAAACTCTGCCAGTTAATGTTTATGTTCTCAATGAAAGCTAGTCACAAAAATATCTGAAATTCTGTTCTGAATGTCAGCGATGTTTGATCTAGTACGAAATTGCGGAACTGTATAGATTTTAAGGGGTGAAACGTACATTTATCAACATTCATTAAAATTTATTTTACAGTTTAGTGTGTAATTAGAACTGCCGTTTGTCACAGCACTGTGAGTCTTTCAATTAATGCATTCTTTAATTATTCTCTTCACTTAACAGCGAATAGCACGAATCGTGTTGTGAAGTACAAACATTTCAATTAGAGTTAACAGGTATAAACAACAACTTAATTTGTGTTTACCAATAATTTTTGCTCTTACACGTTATTACTTAGAAGTAATCATTTGTAATATGTGAAAACGAGTAGCAGATAGGACAATATATTTTTCTGAGTACGAGATTGTTTAAATATTTTCGATAAGTATTAAAGGTCACACTCTAAATGAAAAGAAAATATTCTGTTTAAAATTTACATACTATTCCTTGGTAATCTCTTTGTCAAATTTTTAAGTGAACTGGTGGTATACGGAACACAATGGTTTAAGAAATCACGTCAAACACTTCACAATTACGGTAAGGTAATTAAAAAGCTTTGTCAAACATTTATGAAAATCATAGCTTTTAAATCATTATGTAAACATTTTGAAAAAATAGATAAGAGCGTAGTAATAAAATAAATGTTAATTTTCCTCTTTCGATATTACCCTTTCAGGGAATCCAGTTTCTATTAGTTTTACGATCACGGAAACGAACTAAAGTTTTCAGATGTGTTATCATATATTGCTTATTATTTTAAGCAATGCACTGACTCTTTATATTCCTTGCAATCGGTGGATCTGCTTGGTATCACCCATATCATTTAATAATTTTATTTAGCATTCTCTATTATATTCTTTGTATTCTGATTTGTATTCCCTAGCGTTTCAAAACTACCGAAATTTTTTTAAAAAATTAGTATTCTTAAATCTGGGACTATTATGCTACACATTATTATTTCTGCTTTTCTTTTTCCCTAGCGTCGGTTTTAGATGCGTTGTTGATTCAGCCGGTTAGAGAGAAACGTAGTCTGCTTTTTTTGGTAAAAATCTATATTTGGGTTTTTAGCTAGTTCTTTAAGTGGAGGCTGCCATAAGTATCAAATTAGAAAACACTTTATTCTAGTTTTCTAAGAGATTAAACTGTGAACATTTTATTTGTTATTTACCATTTTCAGTGCTTCGTTGTAGTGAATATACATTTCCCTACTAAGAGTTTAATAAGTTATTCAGCTTATTGCACCGATTCTAAGTGCAAGAAGAATTCAGGCAACTTGTATAGATTACAGCGACGTTCAATAGCTGATGCAAATTTCAAACTCATCGATTCTAAACACTAAGCAAATAAGAGTCGTTTATGTTTGTAGCTAACACGTTTGGCTGTGCTACAGCCATGAAAGAGCTTAATACGAAAGCTGATTAGCTGGTTTCGTTGTTGGTCAAACCACATTATCATGTTCTGTCACAGTTTCAGTATAGACAAGTATTTTGCTATTGCTAATAAGCCTTTGTGATTATTGAACGATTGTAGACGTTAATGCAAAACAGGAAAATAAACAAAAACAATTTCTGCAGTGGCAGAAGAGGTATATAAAGTACGCCGTTGTGTTAAGCAACAGCTACCGGTTTCCAATTAGCATCAATTCCGTCAGAGTAATCAGCTGACAGGCGAATCATTGGTCACATAATTTCAAAGAGACGACTGGCAGAACACCCGAGGAAAGCGCATACAAACTTAATAATATTTGAATCAATGCTGTAACTATTTTGAAACGTTTCAAAATAAATTAATGCAAAATTTTGAATGCCTTTCTTAGATAGTTATCGGCCTTACTGCAAGGAAAATTTAGAAAAATGAATAATTTTAATTAAATTCTTGAGCATGGATGCGTTACAGCAACGGCGATACTCGTATTAGGTACAATAATAGCCAACCAGTTGCTTAATTTTTTGTTTGTTTATTAACCTTAACTGCAGTTTCGACAAACATAAGCTTGTCTTCTTCAGAAGTACCTGGACAAAACAGGTACTTCTGAAGAAGACAAGCTTATTTTTTTTTTTGGTTTATTAACCTTAACTGCAGTTTCGACGAACAGGTACTTCTGAAGAAGACAAGATTAAATTTTTTTTGGTTTATTAACCTTAACTGTAGTTTCGACAAACATAAGCTTGTCTTGTTCAGAAGTAACTGGACAAAACAGGTACTTCTGAAGAAGACAAGCTTAAATTTTTTTTTGGTTTATTAACCTTAACTGCAGTTTCGACAAACATAAGCTTGTCTTTTTTAGAAGTACCTGGACAAAACAGGTACTTCTGAAGAAGACAAGCTTATATTTGTCGAAACTGCAGTTAATGTTAGTAAAACAAATTTTTTTTAAGCAACTGGTTGGCTATTATTGTACCTAATATAATTTTAATTAATATTATTAATACACTTATTAATTATTTTATTTTAAACTTAAGTAATGTGAGAAACATTATGGAATAATAAAAATAAAGGGACATAGGACCATTGTTAGCTTACTTAATTCCAGTCGTATAAAAACTTCAAGATTCATGTTATCTCTTTTACTTACTGGTAAAGATATTTCTGTGTATTTTAATGGATAATTTCTTTACATCGATCTGACTGTGAAGTTCTTTATGGACTATTACGACATTCGATTGCGTGAACACGGGAAAATGACTAAAATTTTTTAATCAGGTTGGCTGATGTGCCTACAGTCAGATTGAGCTGATATTGGTCACAAGCTTCCCAAGTTTTAACTGGTGGTGTTTTAGCTTCACTGGCAAAACTTGTTACCTATAAATAAATACTTCTGGCTAGCTTTTCTACAGGAAAGCTGTTCCTGTCGCAGCCAAAAACCTCCTTTCCTCTACAGCCCCCTCCCCCTAACGTATGTATGTTTAGATGCTGAGTTAGACTCGCCCGCGGAACGACCACTTTGTCAAGCGGGACAGTCTCGTGGGCGACTGCGGGCGCTGTGCTGTTCTGGGTTGCCGCCCGGCTTTTCGCAGGCGCCAATTTGCCGTTGGTGGCTTATTAACGGACGGCTCTGTTCCCTAAGCCGGCACCACATAACGCCGAATTTTTATCTACCGCTTGACGTAATGTCCGTGATTTAGCTCCTGGCAAATTGTGATCAGCGCTCCGGTGCGGAGAATAAATCAACGTTCGTTCGAATAGGCTCAGCGAACTTTTTACGGCAGCGTAAAATGTGCGCGCTGTTATAAGGTGAACTATGAAAGATGGGAGCTCCAATTCTAATTTTGTTTTTTATCTTCCGGTGAAATGATTGGAAGAAAATTGAATGGGGGATTGTAAAAATTACCAAGAATGTTTGTTGTAGATTTAAACCCCAATTATTAACTTGAAGCTGTTTTCATTACATGACAAAGAACAAGTACTACAGAAAAAGGAGTATAATTAATTGTTATTATTAATTGATGTTGCCACAACTCGAAACAAAATAAACCATTTTATTTCATACTATATTGAAAAAGCGGCACTGCAATTATTTTTCTTAAAAGAATTTTGATGTTCCGTTTAAAGACCTATAGGCATAAAATTGATTTGTTAATATTTACTGTGGGATGGGATTTCTTTCATTTTAGAGTTACTTTTAATGATGGGCTCTGATAATAATATTGAAGAAATACACTAAAGAATTGACAAACGAAGCAATAAGCAGGTCATATCCAAAACTACTCGCGATTTCGGCATTTTTTTTATTTATTTCTGGATTTCAGCTTTGTGGATGTCTAGGTTAATATATACGGCAGACGACTAAGGAGAATGAACGGAAAGGAATTCGACTATGTCTTTTTTGAGGTTCAATCTCGGTATTCACCTGGAGTGAGTTCTGGAAACCGTGGAAGTCTGGAAGACTGGATGAGGATTTCATTCCACGTCATTCCCACTATTGTTAAAATGAAAAATTTCTTCTAATATATTTTTAACAGTTTCGATTGCTCAACTTTTACTGTCTCACATAAGTTTGTCGAAATACAACATGAGAATTTATTTGATGTGTTCATTGATTTTTGTTGTTGTGATGAATATAGTTACGGTATATGGTGGCAAGGGAATATTTTATGTGTTGTTTTTGTGAAATGGAATCGAAAAGGGGATTTGAAATAGGAGGATAAGGGTTTATATATATATATTGGCGAGATTGTACAAGGAGTTGAAAACGCAATTAGAAATAATGTTTCCCTCCTTGTAACTCATAACCTAAGCGAGTGCAGTTCTCACTGGCGTATCTGCACCACCACTTCCTGTTCCATTTCACAGTTAGCCACAGTGAAAGCTGGAGTAATTAGAAACACGAGGGAAGGCATTAATTTCTCACATCTCGCCACTGACAGCACAGCTCTGCTGGTGTATAATTACAACTAAGATGTATTGCTGTAGGAAGATGCTGGCGTTAGTTCTAGGTCGGAAGCCTTCACTTTCTGCGTCATTCAGGTTCTTGCTGTTGGTTATAGAGTTGCGTCACATACAGTGCATTTGTTATCCAGCACACGGGTTAAAGGTCAGAATCAAGAGTTAGCGAAGAAACAACATCAGATTTTCGGCAGCATACAGCAAGAAGAAATTATTTGCTACACCTGTAAGTGTACATACCTAAACATAACTCAGTTTGTTTTTAACAATAAAATTTATAACTTACCTCGTTAATTTGGGCTAAGTAAGTCTTTATCCGTTGATTGCGGCTTAAATCTGTCAGCAGCTGGTTCATATATTTACAAAATTACTCTTCTTTACTTAGGACGTTACGGCTCGTCAATATTTCTGTTAATAGAATAGGTAGTAACTGCAGACTTGAAACGGAAAGGAGTCTGTCAATTTAATTTTGAAGAAACTATCCCAACATTTGTCTGCAATAATCTCACCTCCGGAAACAATAAGAAAAAATATTGTGGCCGAATGCAGGATTGAAGCCACGACTCCCTGAATGCAGGGCTTGATCGTTAGCCACTTGCCTACAGGTTTCTGCAGTATCATATATATTATTTCTATAAGGTATTTTTTTGTCACAAGCCTGTATCTTCCTTCATACTTAACCGAAATCAATGAATGAGGTGTCATTTTAGAGCATATGGTCTCCACTTTGGTTACATCATATTTTAAGAAATAAAGTTTTCGGAATTAGACCCTTTAAGGGCAAAAATGTCAATATTTCTAAAATGCTGTTTTCTGTGTTATGAATCATTTATCTCCCTTGATACCTATCTGAAATCGTTTAATGAAGTATCATTTTAAAGATTAACATCTCCGCTTTAGTGAAGTCATATACTAAGACGGAAATTTTTCAGAATTCGACCCTTAAAGGGCAAAAGTATCAATATTTTTGAAATTCGTTTTTGTGTCACGAGCGATTTATCTCCCTTAACATCTAACAGATATAGATAAATTAGGTATCATATTAAAGACTGAAGTCTCCGCCGTGGTAACATTATATTTCAAGAAAGGAATTTTTCGTAATTCGACCCTTAAAGGGCAAAAATGTCAATTTTTCTAATTTCGTTTTTTGTATCTCTAGCCATTTATCTCCCTGGATATCTATCCAAAATCGATAAATCAAGTAAGATTATGAAAAATATTGTCTCAGCCTTATGACATCATATTTTAAGAAAGAACATTTTTGGAATTCAACCCTTAAAGGGAAAAAGTATAAATTTTTCTATAACGCATTTTTGTGTCACGAGCGATTTATCTCCCTTAGTAACTAACAGATATAGATATATGAGGTATCATATTAAAGAATAAGGTCACCGCCGTGGTAACATTATATTTTAAGGAAGGAATTTTTCGTAATTCGACACTTAAAGGGCAAAAATGTCAATTTTTCTAAAATAGGTTTTTTGTGTCTCGCGCCACTTATCTCCCTGGATATCTATCCAAAATCGATAACTCAAGTAAGATTATGAAAAATATTGTCTCAGCCTTATGACATCATATTTTAAGAAAGAACGTTTTGGAATTCAACCCTTAAAGGGAAAAAGTATAATTTTTTCTATATCGCATTTTTGTGTCACGAGCGATTTATCTCCCTTAATATGTAACAGATATAGATAAATGAGGTATCATTTTATAGAATAAGGTATCCGCCCTGGTAACATTATATTTTAAGAAAGGAATGTTTCGTAATTCGACCCTTAAAGGGCAAAAATGTTAATTTTTCTAAAATGCGTTTTTTGTATCTCGAGCGTTTTATCTCCCTGGATATCTAACCAAAATCGATAAATGAAGTAGGATTATAAGGAGTAATGTTTCAGCTTTGTGACATCATATTTAAGAAAGAATGTTTTTTTGAATTCATCCCATAAAGTGAAATATTATAAATTTTTCTATAACGCATTTTTGTGTCACGAGCGATTTATCTCCATTAATATCTAACAGATATAGATAAATGAGATATCATATAAAAGAATAAGTTCACCGCCGTGGTAACATTATATTTTAAGATAGGATTTTTTTGTAATTTGAACCTTAAAGGGTAAAAATGTCAATTTTTCTAAAATGTGTTTTTTGTATCTGGAGCCATTTATCTCCCTTAACAATTAAACAAAATTGATAAACGAGGTATCATTTTAAAGATTGAGGTTTTCGTAATGTCTTCGGTTCCGTTACCACATTTTAAGAAAGAAATTTTTCAAAATTCTGACCTTAGAGGGCAAAAGTATTAGTATTTTTACAACGCATTTTTCTGTGAACAGGTATTTATTTTCCTCGCACAGCAACAAATAATTCAGAGATATTGATACGTTGTGTGCATTTTGTTCAGGTTTAATTTATTCTGCTAAGGTCAGTGACATTTTGTCATAAATACCGAGTGTTTTAAATTTTCCTAACTGTTTCGTAATATGTTGCGAGTATTTTGATGTGTACCTATTACACACACACACACACACAGACACACAAAAACAAAAATTGCTACAAAAGTACGGTTCTACTTTTCATTATATTACAAGCATTCAACCTCACTATTCATCGCATTTTATTCGCGAAATTTTCGCACGGGTCGTCTAGTTTGTCTTAATTCTTTAAAATATCACAGAACGGAAGCTTCATTACACATAAAAGATGATGAATTATATGAGGCTTCACTTTTTGAACTTCATTGCGATGGCAAACAGCAGTCTACAAAGAGTTTTCGAAGCACACAGAATTATAAAGTTGTGCGCAGATGGATGCAAACGAATCTGCAGAATTGTTCCGTACTGAAAGTGATCGAATGGACAAAAACAATGGCTAAATTACTTCCCGTTTCTTGATTACACTTCTCTCCCGCCACTAGTGACCTCGTCGTCAACGAAGTGTAAGGCCCGAAGCAAAATCTATTACTTCACACAAGACTTGGTCTAGTAAATGATGAAATCTACAAGAATCATTGAACAGGAAATGTGTGTAATGTTTATGTCACTCTTTCAAGTATTTATTGATGAATTCCAAAATATCGATCTCCTGAAACTTTGTTCAGTGAAGCTATTCTCATAGTTTTATCTTACGTTGTCTCATTTCGTTAACGATTTAGCAGACAAAAGAAAATTTTTATATCCGGGGTTCTTGTACAACAAGGTGTCAAATGACAGACCTATCCTCAAACATGACAACTGGTGTGGCTAAAATGTTTGTGCCCTTTCGTTTGAAGGTTTTGTTCTCTTCCAATCAAAACAACAATATTAGCTGTTACAGAAGTTGTATTAGAATGTATACTATATGGTGACAGGTCACGCTTGTTAAAATTTATAATATGCTATTTTCACAGCACAGTGTATAATGGTAGTGTATATTGTGGAGATTGTGTTTTGGTTCATATTTTTTTACACAAAACTCTGAAGATTTCTACCAACCATTTTGTGTTAATGATTCTAATCTTACTTGCTTCAATAATTCCATGATGAACTGAAATCCTTTGACTTATAGACAATCAATTTTGTTTTGTTTCCACCTACCTGTATCATATATCCTACTGTAGGCACAGTTTGGATAGAAAAAAATGTACTGATGCGTTAGCATCATAACTGTTTACAAAACATAGTAAAAGAACAATTTAATTCTAAATATAAGATTAATTGCAAAGACACATCTACAGAACTAACCGACAAGAAATGAATCTTAAACGACAGCATGATGTAAAAATTTTAAATCTACATCAAATGAGTTTTCATCTATAAATGAGACTTCTCATAGCATTTTAATTACTCTTCACAAATTTTTAAACCTTATTTTCCCTCTCGGTCTTCATTACTGTCAAATAAAAATTATTTTTAATAAACTATGATTTCCGGAATCTCGTGGTAGTTAAACTTGTAAAAGATGAAATAAAATAATTTCAGAAGTTAGCAACAGAAATTTTTTTAAAACAATCACTTGGAAATTCTAAATCAAAATCTACCAGAAATCCTTGTTGATACTTTTCATTTCGTGTTTTTACAATGAGTACGATTAGTATCATAACGAATATATTGGTTTAAAAAATTTGATGCGTTTAGCAGGCGCCATGTTAGTAAAATTCGCTGCGTCAATGTTGTTACTACTGCCAACTTTTCGACATCAAAACTGTGACTTTGCTTAGGGCTGTTTCGGATTAATGTATCCGCTGCTGACGGCTGATTACACTCTCTCCTCATTTTCCGTAACTGTCATGAGGAAGGCCTCAGGTGGGTCAGAAACTTTGACAGTATCATTAAAATTAACTCAGCTTCAAACAGACAAAGTAAGTGGAATTTTACGAATATACCAATTCGTTGCATCAGCTAACAAAATTTCTTCGTTTTGTGTCTACTACTGAGTTCAAACACAGCATTATAAAATTACAATGTTGAAAACTGTATTCATTACTGATCCAGGGTTTTTTCAGAAGTGGTTTATACGATGACAAAACACTCTGCTGAATTTAAGGGTTGAACGAGTTAGTGGTTCCGCTTCCTAAAACAACAGCTATGAAAGGGACAGGGATGGAGAGACTGTCTTCACGGATCTACATTTTTTTTTTCACTTCTTCGTGCGAAAGTTATGATATTAGAAATTGATATCTCATTTACCGTCAGGAATTGAGGTCATTGATACTGGTGACGGGATGCTGCTTTTTATATTTCAATCACTGAGGAACACTGGCGAGGAATATTTTAATCACTACGTATTTACAAATCTCGCCAAAAGCAATATACTTATTTTATCGCTAATGACGTAAAATGAATTACGTATGAACAATGGTTTTAAAAATCCATAGACCTTGTTTTCTTCACTGATTTTGTTAACGATCAGAAAATGCGTTAAGAAAATCTGTTACATTTTCACAACATACAAGTATATATTAAATTTTGGTACTTACCTTTAGTTCATTTTTAACAAAATTTTTTAATGCAACGAAGATATTTACTTACCTATTATTCCCAAGGAACTTTCATCGTCCTACAAAGGATATTATGTGGAGCTGTGTCTAATTATTTAAAATAATTCAATTTCTGATAGTTGCAACAGCAGGTCATCTTTAATAAGATTTTTCTTATACACTCTTTTCGATAGATAGATAGATCAATGACAATTTATTTAGTGAAACGTAGTAAGTAGAGGAAACATGTAGATTCAATATAATCTTGTCTGGTGTGTAACTCTGCTTGTGAAGATTACAGGGCGCTTACATGGTACTATTTGGTGATGTCCCAGCGTGAACTAAATTTAATACATGTGTGTTTTTTGTTTAATTTTCATTTAAGATAAGTGAAACTACATTGTAATTAATATGTTGTTTGTCGAATGTAACGACCAGCTGATTACCAATCTTTTCCGTTCTTATTATTTCTCGTTGAACTAGCCTCTTCTATAAATATCATTGCACGCCCAAGAGCTATACTTGGAATTGTTGTACCAATGGCTTCAGACCGAAGTTTTTTCTAATTCGATTGTTGGATAAATCCAAAATTTCGTCTGTAAAACAAAGAAGCAAATTATCTTAGAAGAATAATCGATTTGCAGATAAATATTTCATTTTCCGTTAAAACAGAAACCATTGTAAAAAGTGTATACTCTCTGTAACTGGACTGGAATGTGAAAACAATAATTAATGTGCTAATAAGTTATCTCTCTCGTCACCATAACAGACTGGTGATGCATTAAGTCAAAGAGTTCGGATTATATTGTGTGATGATCTACGAAGTGATTTTTGTGTCTGATGACAAACCATTTTTGAAGCTTACTGTAACGGTTCGAGGTATTTCGTCGTTGATTTTTCTTAATTAAATTTTCTGTCTACGGAAAGCCATTTGTCAGAGTCCAACGTGACTGGTCCCGTGACCTGATTAAGGGGATAATAATTAGAAGGTTAATTATTTTAGATATCTTTCATTCGTCTTCTTGTCGGTACTTCACCCGTCATGAGTCGAATTAATTTTTCCCTCGACTGAACCATTTAGCTGACCATTAAGCAAAATAAGTCATTAATTCTTGCGTTTTAGTTTATGGTTGAACCGGTTGCTACTTTACAAATAATGAGGTACTGGATAAATAAATTTCTTATTTTATTCAAAATACTGTTCCTCGATTCGTATGCATCAGACCTTTTTTTACTTGGTTGTTTATTAATTCCAATTTTTCAAACATGATCGATACTGATTAATTTACATGCTGACATTTTGTTCTAATAATTCACTGACCCTTCAATTTTCTATATGATACAGCCTACTGTAAACTCTTCAGAGATACCATTACTACTAACACTCAATTTGTACAAACTTTTTCACATCAAACTGCGTTCTTTTTTCTTTTCTTGTTTCAAAAATACGATAATATACTAGTTGCGAAGACTGGATAAAAATGTATCAAACTTATTTAAATGTTTACAGAAATTATCAAAATTCTTAATAAACTAAATTAATTTTTTTAAATATATAGAAATATGATAGAATAATTTTTTGTATTACACAATCGTACTACACCGTTCTAAAAAAAATAGTTTAGTTATACCAATCGTAATGACATTCATATCACAATAAAACATTGATAACTGAAGGAAACCATCCATAGCCATATTAGTTGAACCAACGAAGCTAAAGAAGTCATAAGTGTAGCATGTTCTATGCAACATTTATATTTTTTTATGTCTGCATACATAACGATTATATCCAGTATTATTACAAAAGTGCATTTTAGGAGCCTATAATCGGATTTTCATGATACCATAGAACTGAGGACTAAATCATTTGAACTTAGCATATCTCTGCAGTCCCACTTGTTCAAGTCACGAAAGTTCCATTTCATCATACTACTTTTGTATTTTGAGACCTCTGTTCGTAAGTGCTTACTGTCAGTAAATATTGTATTTGGTTATTTATGTCTGTTCATTAATTTCCTTTGCGATAGAAGATCGGCAACCCGATGCTCTTGTAGTACATAATGAGGTAGATTGGGCCGAGTTCCACTCTGCCATATTCAGAGACAAGCAAGACTGCTCTTTAATGGAACGGTACTCAGGTCAACAGAAACTACTCGACTGTCGGGTAAATATTTAAGGAGGTGGTAGTATGAACAACATTGAGTAAAAAAGTTCATATAAACAGGGGTCCGATTTCAATTCATTTTGGAAATACTGGTGCTGGAATGTTATGCATAAAATATACATCAGAAAATATTCAAGAGCACACAGATAACTTACTGACATAATTTATTCATGCAAAAAAACATACAAAAGTTTAAATTAAATTTTATAAAATCGCGTCATCGACTTCAATAAACTTTGCAGCTCTCTTTGCAACAGTACGTGTAGATTTTCTGAGTACGTCCTGGTGTACTTTTATGAAGGTAGCAGTGTTTACAGTTTAAACTGTTATAAAATATGTGTGTGTTTTTGCATGTAAAAAGTTTTTCAATATGTTATTTTTGTGCTCTCGATGATTTCCTAAGGTTTATTTTATGCATAACATTCAAACACCTGTATTTCCAAAGTTAATGGAAATCGGAAACACGTTTTTATGAACTTTTTTAGTCAATATTGTTCATACTACCACTTCATCAATATTTAACATTCTTCCTGAGTCACCTGTATTTGTCATATACCAAGTAGGTATAAGCTAAGAAAATTAAGTAGACTTCAGCATAGGTTGATCGATAAACCATAATACGCCAAAGCTGATATCTCATTTAGCTAGAAGTGAAATAAACTTTTTTATTTTTAAAATGAACTGAGATTCTAAAATAATTTCTCAAACACCTTCGAAAAGTCAGGAGTCTATTTCAGTTGTATCCGTAATTAGAGATACACAGAAATCTTCTCCTTTTATGCGTAAGCTACACACTTGTATAGCCTTGAAATTTTGCGATTCCAAATTCCATTCACTGAATACGACTCTTCCGCCATGAAAAGGAACATACCTGGAATGCTGTGCAACTCCCTCAGCATATTCTCCTTAATAGCGTCGATGGAATCAAACGACGTCCGGTTAGACCAGATTTTGGGAGGAACGAGACCTATCCCGTAACTGGGTCAGTTGGAAACGGAAGCCGGGGTACTTCAGCGGTGATAGGTCGAGAGAAAACAGTTGTTTGCACCACCGAACACGTGGGCACAGATACAGATAAAGGCAGCAACACAGCAAATACAGAAAACAACAAGAGCGGCACCACAGTTAGCTGCGCCATTTAAAATTTAATTACTGATACGCTTTACAGACTTCGTATAAATAGCTGGCAGGCATCTTCAAGCTTACATTGAACTTAAGGACAGCATTCGCTTTTGTGCAATATCAGTCATTATAGTTATGCACAGCTGCTACGACGCTCAGTATACCTTATACATAATTGAACTGGAAGAGACTGAATGAAAATTCAATCTTTCTAAAGGAACAAGCAGAATTATTTAGCTTAACTTTAGCGTAATGCATCTCGTGTTGAATGTCGTAACAGCGGAGTTTCTGTAAACCTTGGGTGCTACTGCGAAAAGGACTGAAGTATTTCTGTAATAAAATTTGTGAAGAAGTTAAGTCAAGTCAATGACAATGTTCTTTAGTAATGTACCAATGGTACGATGAACAGTTTAAGTATAACTTCCATATTGCAGTAATACAACACTGTAATACAGCGGTAATTCAGGGAAAACTGAAATATTGCAGTAAAATTAGAAAGCTTTAAAACACCACTGCAATGCTGGACTCGCATACCTCTCATGCTACTACAACGGAAGCGTTCATATAAACTCCACCGCGCATTAGGAACAGAAACATTAGCAAAACAAACTGAATCGGTTAAGCGTTAAAACAACGACAGAATACGATTCTAAGCAGTAGCCAGAGGGGTGGGTTCAAGCTCAGCTCATGCAAATGTTAATTCTAACATTAAATTGTAATTAGGAGGTACAGAGTATAACAGCAATAAGCGAAATTTCTTATTATATAAAATACTAGCTGATAAAATACTAGCTGATAAAATACTAGCTGATAAAATACTAGCTGATACCCGCGACTTCGTACGCGTGGATTAAGAATTGCCAGAATTGAATATAGAAAGTTGTTGGTAGCAAAGGATTGTTCCCAAACAACACCGAGTCGGCATAAAATGACAGGAAAGCTATCACTATATCATTCTACCGTCGAACCTGTCTTTTGAAGAGAATCAATTTCCAACATATTTAAAAACAGAAAAACAAACGAATGTGGGGAGGGGGGAGAGGGGTTAACTAAGGGCAGCTTAATTCAGCTTGGACTTTTCGTCAACATGAGCATCCGATACTTCGGTTCTAATAACTTTAGTTACTAGTGCTTTGCTTGAGCTACAACTTAGGCCAGTTTACGCCCGCAAGGCATGTCAAAAATAAACTGGTGCCAGAAAAATTTAAGCACAAACAAAGTAAAAGGACAGAGAAAATCAACACCTACACTAAATAATACGTTTTTTCTCTATACGAAATTTATTAACAAATTATACACTAACACTAGCTTCGAGCCCGTCAAAAATGACGGTTTGAATACAATATCCTGGCAGTACATTTTTTCAGTTGGTTAATTATATGAAATTGTTATTACATAATGCTAATGGTCTTGATTTTGTAATGTTCTGTATATTTCATTTGCAGTTCACATAGCGATACAGTAGTAACTTCTACTGAATTAATGACGATGGAAGTATAGAACCATTAAAATTAAAAACAAATTAGGAATCCCACAAAAACTTTTGCTGTCAATGTAATATTAGTTTTATTCCTGGTCCAGGCACAATTCAGCACGATAAATATGAAACTTCTTTCCCCCTCAATAAATAATACTTCCAGTAACATGGCGCTTATGAAAGCAGTTTAAATGGTTTGTAAAACTCATTTCAGAGCGAATTATGCTGTAACAAAATGTGTCCGTTGCGATTCTGGTCATCTTAGCCCCAACTTCCATTAACATTGCATTCGAAAATCATAGCTTTTATTACCCTCAAATGAATAATGCCAGGCAGCACCTATGGTAGTAGTCTGAATTTATTCTGGAAAAGATTGCATGAAAAAGCGAATATCGACCATTTTTAATGAAATCTTCGTGGTATGAGTACCATACATCAGAGTATTTGTCTATGACTTATTTGAATAGATACATTTTACTTTAATGACGGAAAGTATAATATCAAAAACGGATAACGGTCATTTATCTCGGTGATACATTTCGCGATTCGTAAATTTGGTGTAATTAACTTCATTGTTTCTTATCATCTGCCAAAAACATTCTTAGGTTATGTTTTAACCTCGTTCTTATAACTGGTACAGATAAAATAACGCAAACATGGAATACTCTTCTCCTTGCATTAATTTTTGCATCTATTTGTCATAAATAAACAAAAAGCAACATGTAAATAACGAACCTACCAATTGTAACTTTGTAATGTATGATTGCCTCGCATTAATTTTCTATCTCTGCTTGCTGCTATTTGGCTGCAAGAATATCGTTGTTGAATTGCGAATTATAAATTGAAATCATTTTTAATTATATCTTTCGTGATATGAGTACCTTATTCTGGTTAGATTTTATTTTTAAAAAATGCATTTTTATAATTTTGGAAGCAGATAACTGTTATTTATTTGACAGATACATTGCGCGATTACGTACGTTTCTCTGAGTTTTTAATAAACTTCATTGTTTCTTATCGTCAGCCAAAAAATTCTTAGATTATGGTTTAACCTAGTTTTGATAACTGATACAGATAAAATAACGTAAAAATTGAATCTCCTTACATGAATTTCTGCATCTAACTGATACAGATAAATAAGCGTAAATATTGAATCTCCTTAAATGAATTTCTGCGTCTAGCTGTAAATAAACGAAAAGCAAGATGATGGTACGACTATAATATTGTGGTTGATGATTGGCCTTTCTCTAGCCAATAGCTGTAGCAGCTAAAGACGACGCATCCAGTCTCCAGCTTAGCATTTTATATAATAGGATAATGCGCGAGAATCATAGCTTGAGCAAGTGACGTAACATTACAGACTAACACACACACCCGTCTCTCTGTCACTATTCAATCAGTTCTCAAAATTTCGTGACTACAAATGTTAATCATACCGAAAAAAATGTCCCGTGTCTTCCCTACAGATTTTCAGGTCAAATTCCGTCAATATCGGTATAGGCATTTAGTTGTCAACACGTAACAAAACACAGAAACTTACTTCCGCATTTACAGTATAGTATTATTATTGCAGATCATACACACACTGACTAAGAATAACCCGTGAGGGATCAATATAACCTGAAAAAGTGTACAGCATTGAAGAATACTTACGATTAGCCTCGCATTGCACCCCTAACTTTGTGATATCTACAGTTTAACATTCAAACCGAATAACCGACGGCCCAGGCGTGACTCTTACAATAAAAAAAATATTTTTTTCAAATCTTAACTTCCATGGATATTTGAACCGGAGACCACGACCCAAACATTAACAAGCAAGCGGTTTAACCACTGAGCTACCTGACCGCTACATGAAAAAACAGTACAGAGACCTCCATATCCAACGCGTCTGTCTATCGCCGTTCAGTAATTTTTTGAAATTATAAGACAACAAGTATTATTTATACAGACAATTTTTCAACCAAATGTAGACAGTGTTTTTCTCCTTGTTTCAAAGGATAAGTGTGCAAAGTTTCATCGAGATCGACGTTGTATGAAGAACAAACAAACCAACCAACCAACAAACAAACAAACAAACATACATACATACATTCATCTTTATACAGTATATATACAGATTAAAGAGTTTGAAATAGTACCTGTAACTGTTATAATCAAGACCATATGAAATATTATAGAATTAATTAGGCAGTAATCAAAGTCTAATGGAATTATATGCCAAATTCATTGCATGAAAATGTTTCTTGCAAACTTCCTGACACTATGTAATCAACAATTTAAAAATTAATATGTACGGCCTAATTTAGTCACTAAGACATTAGGCTGTATAAATGAAGGGTAAATAAAAAAATACCTTGGGTATCTTTTGCTGTCTCTACATATATAAATCAATAGCCGGCTATTTCTATGAATATGTTTAAATTACATCATGCAAAAACTACTGAAGAGATTTTGATAGGACTTTCACAGTCGGAAAGTTTAGAATCTAGCTTCTAATCTGTCTTAATAGTCTAATAATAAAAGTAAAAATCTAGTAATCTGTTCTTTTTAGAAACAAATTAATTTCCAATGGTACAGTGAGAACATGGAAGAAAATTATGCTGGCTACATGAAAGCGACACTACTAAAATAAAATATGTTATGTATAATTGAGAATGTTTTAATGTATTGTAAATTTAAATACTTGGTCGTATTTTGTCATTTTTAGGTCATATTTACCCATTTCTAAGTTCATATTTGAATGCATGTTTCTCTATTTTTTAGGTCATGAAGGTCAGAATCCTAGTAATCAGCAATATGTTTATGAACTTAGCTGAAAATCATGTTTCATTTACACAATTAAATTATGTATTTTTCTGTTAATTTAAAATCATAACAGACGTATTTTAAATTCGCACACATACCTAGGTCCACGGGAGCAAAGCAAATGGTAGTTGTTGAATAAAACTGAAATTAATTGACGTGACAATACTGGAGGAACCTTTAGGATTGGGCTATCTTAAGTAACTAAATGATAGAGTTTGGTGGAGGTTAAAACTATCTTCGAGATTATTACTTAGTGAAATCAGAACTAAACTCCAGCGCAAATTATACCGTAAGCTCTCAAGCAGAAACACTAGTTTTAGATGTACAGATATAAGCACACTCTGTCGTCTGAACTGAATAATGACATGTCATAATAGTACTGTAGTTTACAGGCGTCTTACCACAGCGACTGAGGGGACATAACGGGCGCAGGATTCCATCAGTTTAAGTGGTGCGGCACAGGTGTGTGGGCCGTGATTTACGTGGACGAGCTCTCTAACACTCACCTGACCCACATCCCAGCTACAGAGTGATTGGAGTAGCTCCATCCCGACGAAAAACATTGGCCACAGCGCGGGTATAAAACAATGCCCACGCTCTCCGGGAGCCATTTACTTTACGGCTACATCGATATCGCTCAATGACTGACGTCCAATGGGACGTAAATACTAGCTCGAAATAGTGTCACAGCAAGCAGTTTGAAGTTAAACTCTATAAGATATTGTGACTCACTGAGAAAAACCGTTGTATGCAAATACGACCATTCGGTTAAATATACTTGTAAGGTGGAAAGCCCTCGCAACTGCAATGGCTAAGGATTTTTTTTTTTAACTCCAGGAAGTAGATTGTGGCTTAACGTAGATCTTGTTTCACCTGAATAACTCTCATATAATTAATTAATTTAAAAAGGGAGTATCTTTACGTTTTTATGGTTTATGTAAGACTAGCTGGTACCCACGACTTCGTTCGCGTTTTTAAAGAATTTGGATTGACAGCTACCGACATAAAACCACCAAAGTGCACGATGGGAGACTCGATGCTATTACCACACACAAACGCCAGTCATCTGCGCTATTTAGTTCAGGCAGCAAAGTAAAATATACGGACACACATGTCTTTGGTCGAAATACGAAAATATCCTTGATCGGTCACATTCAACCACCACATCTCCAACACTACCACAGTTACCGAAATTCGGCCAACGTTGTGATCGACGGGTGACTCTGTGCTACTACCACACACAAACACCAGTGATGTGCGCTAGATAGTTTTGGCTGAAAAATGATACACCATGACACATACGTTTTTGGTAGAAATATGAAAGTGCCGCAAGTCGACCACTTTCAACCACCATATCTCCCACACTCCCATAGCTACCGACATCTAACCACCATAGTACGTGATAGGAGACACGATACCACTACCACACACAAACACCAATGGTCTATGCTATGCTCGTAGTTGTGGCAGCAGAGTGACATATACGGAGACACATGTCTTTGGTCTAAATACGAAAATGCCCTGCATCGACCACTTTTAACCATCATATCTCCCACTTCCCCACAACTATCGACATTCGGCCAACGTTGTGCATGACAGGAAACTCAATGCTACTTGCACACACAAAGACCAGTAATAATCTGTGCTAGGTAGTGGTGTCTGAAAAGTGAAATATGGGAAAAAACACGTCTATTTATATATATAAGATTTCCATAGTAATACGTGGAAATATGCTTTAAGCATGATGTAAAATATCTTTTAGTCAGTATGTGTGAGTAGTGGATTTTCTGGCCTAGTGCTGCGAAATAATCTCGTCGGGTGTCCAGTCAGATGGTGTCGTATGGTGTCGTATGAACACAACGTTTCGACAGATGGCTGTGCTGTTTTCATCAGGTGTCAAGTAGCTTCCAGATGATACAAGCTTGCTGTGACTGCCCAGACTGATTTAGCCTCATATCAGGAAGGGTAGCATATTAGGCTAAGCCTATCTAGGCAATCAAAGCAAGCTTGTAACATCTGAAAGCTGCTTGACACCTGATGAAGAGAGAAAAGTCGCATTAAACGTCCACTGTCTCGTGTTGATGGACCATTGAAATTTATTATACCTCGAATTTTCGAATTTATGGAATGCATTACATTGCAAATGCTGTATCGCTGAATTCCTCTTGCAACACAGTTTAGCAGCCGCGAAAATAAATGCCTATTTCGATTTAAATTTCATATTTGGTTCAATTTATCTTCAAATAATACAGGTTACTAGTAGTCTCCATAAGGCAAGTTACTCATTCGTTTACACGCTAATATTTAACAAAATGCGTATTTCGAAAACTGCAGCCGTTGCGGAAATATTGGAGGGTTCCACGTTATTTGAACCTCCCTGCATATGCCTATTCTTTGCTGTTTAATTTCACCGATAGACTAAAGGAAACGGAAATTCCCAAGACAATAATTAATTTAGAGAGCATAGTTTGGTTGAAAATCTTAGCTACAAAACAACAGATGTTTTTTCAACATACGGAGATTGACGTGAGATATTGCAGACTATTTTGAATAATTGTGGAGAATTTCAAATAAGGCTATTTCTGCATTCCAGATTTCTACGCACCAGAGCTTTCGTTAAGAAAAACACGTCGACTGTACGTTGTACACATGACTACTAAAAGTTTAAATGAGGTTCGCAATTAACTTATCTTATACCCTTCTCATCCAGATTTATTAGCCCATACGAAATATACTCAGGCAATATATTTCTACGATTAAGACAACTCTTTCATCTAACAGTGATATCTGTTTCTCTTGAGTTCTGCTTATTTACTTCTGAGAGGAAAGGAGTGAAAAAAAAACAAAACACAAGATATCAGTTAAGAGAGTCATCAGCACTGAAGTAAAGCACCAAGAATGAGGAAACAAAATGAAACTTCACTGGTTGAGAAGGTACGTAATGATATTCAGTGATTACAAAATCAAGTCAAATTTTTAAAGAATTTGGCACTATGAGCCCACTTACCAGTATGGCTTTGCTCCCCCTCTGGCCTGGATGCAAGAATTGATTCGGTCGGGAAGTGTGCCGTAAGGCCGTTGTACCATCTCTTACGGCAAGTTGGCCCACAACCGTTGTAACTGGTCGTCGATATCTTGTATATGGGCATTGGGATGGAGTTGAAGTCCAGGATGGTCCCACAGATTTTCTATCAGGTTGGGAATCTTGATGGCCACAGGAGTACCTCTGCATCACGCAGACAGTTCATACAGAAATGTGCCGTCAGTGGACGAGCTTTGTGCTGTTAAAAAATGGCACCACGATACTGTCGACGGGAGGTAACACATGATAAAACAGAATGTCCGTGTTATCCGGTATGAATTCCCTCAACCACTACCAGCCGTGACCTGAAGTTATACCCGATGACTACCCACACCATTATGCCAGGAGTAACACTGCTGTGTGTCTCCAAAACATTGGAAGAATGGGACCTCTCTCGAGGTCGCCATCATATTCGCTTACGAAGTAGTGCATAGCCGGCCCTGGTAGCGCGGGACTAGCGAGCTGGCTTCACGTTGCAGGGGACGCTGGTTCGAGTTCGGAACAGGGCACGGGTCGTTTTAATTAAGTGTTGTGTCCTTCGAGCGTGGTGGGTGAGTGGTTAACGTTCTGGCCTCGCATTTGGGAGGACGCCGGTTCGAATCCCCATGCGGGCATCCAGGTTTGGGTTTTCCATTGTTTCTCCAAATCACTCCAGGCGAATGCTGGGATGCTTGCTTAAAAAAGGAGGACATGGCAGAATTCATTCCCGTTCCTTGTCCGCAGTCCCATCCCGCATCTAATGACCTCAACGTAGACGAGGCATAAAGCCATAAGTAAAAAAAAAAGATAGTAGAAACACAGTTGCTGGCTGAATGGCTACAAAGCAGCCACTATTAAAAAAAGGAATGCATAACCTCGATTCATAGCTTAACACAATGCGACGCCATTAACTTTGTTCTGGGTGTTTCACTTTTTTAGTGTCAGCAGTGTATTACGCAAAAACAAAACAATATGTTGATGCAACCATTACTGACTAAGTAAGAGAAGGGTAATGAATCTGAACGTTTTAGAAGCCAAGTCTTCCTCCTATAAAATTTCGTTGCAAAAGAGGAATTATGAAGTTGCAAAATAATATTAGTAATGGAATGAGGGCTGTACGAAATAAAAGAAGAAATGTAAGGATAATGTTAAAGGACTTAGGATATACGTATATTGAAAAAGAAATAATTAGAGATGTATTGGCTTTTGTATGTAGGTTGGAAAGTGGCTTGTTACCAAGATATGTGTCTAGACTAGTGTTGTACAAAGGTTTAACAATGTATGACAAAACAACAACAAAAAATGGAAAGGGTAAGCACTGTTGGAAATTTTACAGAAAAGCTGGATAAATGGCTAAAGGGGAAAGTTTTTCCTTTTTTAAAGCGTTCAATGAAATTAACGGCTATGTTTTTTTTCTTTCTCTTGTTTATGTGATGTATGAGTTGTGATGTATTAATAGTAGTAGTAGGCTATTTGAAAATGAATAAATAAAATAAAAATCTGTCTTGCTTCTTGGATAGTATGTTTTGGAACATTTAAATAGATGCCAAATTAATTTGGGATCACCAACCTGCACAGTATATATTCAAAGTAAAACGCTTGCTTTTGATCATTTTCGAAGGAGCAGAGATCTCAATGACAAAGCGTTTCGGAGAATGTTTCCTTGCAATGGAAGACTTCCACCGCCGTAATTAATACTTTACACGTTCACCGGGGGATGCCACGGCCTAGCATTAAATCGCTTTATTTGTTTCGGCCTTCTTCTGCGGCGGAACTGCGTTCAGATGCGTTTAATACCCTTTGATACATAACAACAAACGTCTGCGGTGCGTCTTGGGGAGCGTAGAAACTAATGCTTCTTTGGTTCAAAGGCCTTCCATCACTATACTGTCATGGCCGAGTTCTTCTTCTTTAAGCTAAGAAACTGTGTACCATGATAATACTATTATTTTTCTCCGTTTCAGCCATGAAGGATCACGTGGACACTGGTCAACTGTTTAGACAGGTGACCAGTGTGAATAATGAGAGGTTCGAGTGAAACTGGGTTTCTGCTCGAAGTCTAATGGACGCGACGTACTTAATCTATTGAACGAAAGTCTGTTTTGCCATCTGTCTACGAAACGTGTACATTTTTCTGTTCTGTATGTTAAGTGAATATTTATTTTTTATTTTTTTAGTTTGTGAAATTTTTACGTTAAGTAAAAGATTGTGGACCGTCCCATCACTGGTCTAAATCAGTCTTTCTCAACCTTTTTATCTCAAAGGATCTGTAAATAGTAAAAAATAATGCTGCGTACCATTACCTTATACGGGCATAATTTTTTTTTATGAATGTGTAGGCTATATTATTATCACTCAAACGTATTTTACTGTAACATAGTGAATGTAGAAGGATGTTCTGAATTCTTGCGGAAACATAGTTATGAAACTGGAAATGAACTATTGAAAGTTGACCACGCTCTTAATATTTAGTTACCGAATGAACAATAATGTTAATATAAGCTGGATGCTACACTATACCACCGACATTCATGCGGAAATAAAATACAAGAAACAAGACCCGTCACCTTTTATTTTTGTTTACGTCACCACTCCTACGTTACCTTCCCTACCACTTACCGAGGTCGCTCACAGCAACTACAAGACCCTCAGGAAAACAGTCAATTACTTAATCCTTAAACAAACGGACCTCTTTTGGAAAATAATAGACTATCGTAGGAACAATGCTGCAGTATCTTCATATACTAAAAATACCAGATTGCTTTCTCGTCATTAAAATATTTATGATTTTATAAAAAATTTACGAATATTGCTTATTCTCGCTTTAGCCTTATACAGAACGAATATGGTACATAAATTTTTAATAATATTCCTGCGGACCGTCTGTAACATCTTCGAGGACCACTAGTGGTCTGCGGACCACAGGTTGTGTTCTAGATGATTGCGGTAAAACGACTAAAAACTGCAGCCAGGATGGTCAGTGTGCCTTATCTGGTGTCCGGTCGCCTGGTTCCTCATCGATCCGAAGTGTGGTTCATCAATGCATTGAGCCACACTATCGGGTATACTAATTAATTTCTTATTTGTTTATTTTTTTCTGTACTTTTCAGCCAATTATTCTATTTTTTTATTTAGTATTGCGTAAGGATACAAAGACAGTAACTACATTGAGTAGTTGTTGTTGTTGGGGCTTCAGGGTGCGTCACAGCGAGGTCATTAGCGCCATAACTACATTTAATCACAATAGATATTACCATACATGGATGTTACTACAGACTGATATCCAACGATTGCAGCCATTCAATTGCTTCTGTGGCGGTTTCGTGAATCTCTAAGAGGGTATTCCATGGCGATACTGTATAGGGAAGGTCATAAGAATAACTGTTATTTCAGACTGAACTGTTAATATGGGTTGTAATAGTAGTCACTTATGTGGGAGAAATCGCCCCAGTATTTCGTGAGCTCTAAAGACTGGTCTAAAAGTAAGTTTGCGGTAAAGCAGTAGCTGGAAAAAAGCGTTATTAAGATGTTATAACTAATGTATATCAGGAGGTAAATAAAGAAACGAATTCACCAGACCCGTTAACAATTTGTTGTGAAACGTGATCTTATTCTGAGTGTAATAAATGGAATATTTAAGAAGTCTTTTTGTCACCTCTGAGTTAGTGAAGTTAAACCAAGTGAAAACTGTTTGTGGTTAGTGTGAAGCTTTTCTATTGTGGTGGAATTACTTTTCAACAAAAACCTTTTTAGCCTCTGTAATATAGCATGATTATCAGAATTCAAGATGGATCGTGGAAGAAATCCAGAAGCAATTAAATTGGATTACTAACCAAATCTTATCAAGAACCTCATAAATTCACAGGAAATAAAACTACTGGCTCCATATCACAGGCGTTATTCGCTTTTAGTGGATTATTACCTTATTGCACGACAGGGCAGTGATTTATAAATTAAGCTCCTATGCAGGTAATTAGGCGATTAAACACCGCCAGTGTAATATCTTAGGCATATCCTAAAAATTGGTTGGTTTACTTCCCAATTGTAGAAATGATTTGCGGTAACGTTATGTGAAAATGGACTGATTGAAGTTATTTTTTTATTTATGGCTCAAAGCCTCGTTGACATCGAGGTCATTAGAGGTGGAATGAGATTGTGGACAAGTAACAGGAAGGAATTCGGACATGGCTTTTTGAAGGAAGTATTCTGGAATTCGACTGGAGTGATTTGGGGAAACCATGGAGAACCCAAATCTGAATGCCCAGGAGTGGATTCGAACCGGCGTCCTCCCGAATGCGAGGCGAGTGCCTGATTGAATTTTCAACAATAAAGCCTTTAGTTTAAAGACAATGCGAAAATGAGTAACAATATTCTTGTGGTTATGAATTCTCGGTGATTCTGCCAAGCAAGTGTGTACTTCTATCTGTCTCACACCATTGACTTTGATTGGTTTAATAATTCATCTAGCATAGCCAATCATACTGGTTACTTGAAGGCTCTCGAATCGTATTACGGAGTACAGAAATTAAGAAAGATGTAGGTTGAAGAAAAATAATCTTGGTATATTACCTGACTTCATGACTGAGAATACATCTTATTTCTCGTATTAAGCCCCAAAAAGCGACATATTGCCACGGAGCTTAATTGTTATTTATGTGCAATATATTTAAACAAAAAAGTAAATAAGATTGAGCCTTTAAAAAATAAATCAGACACTTGTGCTTTTGGAAGCAAGATCTTAAGAATCAAATAGAATTAATTGTTTCGTCTCACACTTTACTTATCAGACAACTGCATATACAGCCAGCACCGAGCGTGGTGGTGTAACGGATAGCGTTCTGGCCTCGCATTCGGGAGGACGGCGGTTCGAATCACCGTCCGGCAATCCAGATTTGGCTTTTGCATGGTTTCCCCAAATCACTCCAGCTGAATGCCGGGATGTTTCCTTCAAAAGGCCATGGCCGAATTCCCTCCCATTCCTTGCCCCCATCCTTTCCCGTCTCTAAAGACCTAGTTGTTATAGGAGACGTTAAGCAGTTAAAAAGAAAAAAAAATACAGCCAGCAGTCAAGAATCGTCTTCTCGCTTCACGCAGAACGCAACATAAAAAAATAATTGAACATTCAATTGTTTTAGTACTCCAATGACAGCAGATACATTAAAATAAGTATAGTAATTATGTATATTATATTTATGCAAATATCATTTCATTCATTTCAATATTTCATTCTTCTCCTTAACTGCTATGTTGGTGCATACCATTTAAGCTATGGTGGTTTTCCTTTGCTTTTTCCATTATAGAAGTGTATTTGCGTGTTTATTGTTTCGGTTGATACGTGTGATGTGCGTATACTCAGTGTAGTTCGTTGGTTTCGTTGAGAATGAATGAAAGAAGGGAAAGGGCGAAAAGAGATGCTGGCCCATTCAGGCCTACTTTTCCTGTTGACATTAAGAGGCCGCCAGGCTTAACGTTCCCATCCGACAGACCAATCACCATCTACAGTGTCGCATGCCTCACTCCTTACGCACTGTGGAGAGGCTTAGGATGTAACCCACAGCTTTGGTGCACAATATCCCCATTAGGAATTGCACACTACACAAAACATACGTAAGTTCTGATAAATACGCAAACTATTTACTTACAAACACAACGAACGACAAAAACACACATTTCTTGATGCGAATCTACTGTCATCTGGAAGGGTACCATCCCACAAATTACACATTTCAAAAAAAGGAAGAAACAGAAAACATCTATCATAGAGAACATAAGTGACACGAATCTCTAACAGATGTAAACAATTAAGGCCCCCCATTGCTCCAGGATATGACATACGTGGTTCAAACTATGCACCATCCGACAAATTCCTAATTACAAGCCATGGGAGAATCAAGGCTTTGCGACACGGTCCATTCGCACATAATAAAATTATACGTACAGGGTGATTCAAAATAACGTGGACAAAATGAAATGGATGGTAGATCAGTCATACAATAAGAATAACAAATCGCATAGGAACAGAGGGTCGCAACTGCGATCCGGAGCCGCTACAGGGTGTCTAAAATAATACTGACACAAAGAGAAGAATCAAAACCATTACGGATCATTTTGTTGATAATTACTCACATGCGACTAATGCAAGGCAAATGTCGAGCCTACAGCAGATGCTTAAAGTTTTTGCCAAATGTATCGAGACAAGCCCGGCATCTCCGTTGCATGGAACGGCGCACCTTCTCAAAGATACCAGGTGTATCTCGAACACATCCGGCTGCCGCAACGATTCTTCCCACCAAGTATTGCGGCGGTTAAACAGGTGTTTCCTTTTAAAAATCGCCACATGAAAAAATCCAAGGGACCGTGTTTGTATCGCAACGCCCTCTCGTGGCTCTAGCGCCCTTTACAGGCGCTTGCGACTCTCTGTTCCTATTCGATTTTTGATCCTTATTGTATGACAGATCTACCATGTCATTTTGTCCTCGTTTTTTGAATCACCCTGTATAAATAGATACTCCCCGACATATACCTCACTTTGAATACTGTAGGTATGTCATGAAACAGATACTATTACTATTACTATTACTATTACTCCGCGATTCACTAAAAGTGTTTGGCGGAGGGTGTATTGCACCTATCAGGAAAGGTAATGGTTTGGAAGGGATATACGGGATATGGCAGGTGGCGCCCATGGGCTATTGTGAGGAACCATCCCAGCATTCGCCTGGAGCGATCTAGGGAAACCATGGAAAACCCAGATCAGGATGGCCGGAGTGCTTTATCGGAAGCTACTCCTGTCCGATTTTGTGTTTACTCGCCCGGTAAATCCATTCTATTCCATTCCCTAATCGCTCGTGGAAAAAATGAGTAGAGAAATGAATCAGTTCTGGCCCTGATTTCTCTTATCTTATTTTCGCGGTCATTCCGAGATATGAATGTTGCTGGTAGCAATATTTGTTTGCTGTCATTCCGAAATACGTCAGTCGAGAATTTTTCAATTAGCTTCCGTCGAGAGCAACGCCTTCGGTGCTCCAGGTCTTCCCAACCTAACTCCTTCAACATGGCACTTACGCTTTCCCTCCAACTATATATACCTGTCACGAATCGGGCGGCTCTTCTTTGGACCATGTCTAATGCCTCCATTAATCCCTTTTGATGGGGACCCCATACAGAGCAACAATATTCCAAGTGAGGCCTCACTAGTGACTTGTACGCAATCGATTTAACTTCCGGAGTGCATTGTTTTAAATTACGACCTAGAAATCGAAGCATACGATTTGCTTTCCCAATTACATTCTCGATATGCTCATTCCACGACAAATTATTACGAATTGTTACCCCTAGGTATTTAGCGGAATCTACCGTTCTAAGGACAGTGCCATTAATTGTATATTGAAAGCTAAATGGTGTCACCTTTTTACTTACACGCATGACTTGGCACTTTTTAGCGTTTAACTCCAACTGCCAATCTTTACACCACGCAATTATTTTCATAATATCGTCTTGTAACAAAGCGCAGTCGTCCTGGGTTGTGATTTCACGATAAATAATAGCATCATCGGCAAATAATCTTTTCATTGCCCTTATTATATCGCACAAATCATTAATGTATATGAGAAACAACAGAGGCCCTATCGCGCTTCCTTGGGGAACCCCGGACTTCACTTCGGCAAGTGATGAACGCTCACCGTCAAGAACTACACACTGTGTTCTGTCCTTCAAAAAGTCTGCAACCCAATCACATATTTGTCTAGATATACCGTAACCGCGAAGTTTCCTAAGTAACCTACTGTGAGGCACAGTGTCGAAAGCTTTTTTGAAGTCTAATAAAACTAAATCAACCTGGGATTGCTCATCTATAATACGGCTCAAGTCGTGAATTAACAGGGCAAGTTGTGTTTCGCAGCATCGTTTTTTTCTGAATCCATGTTGATTTGGGTTTAAAAGCTCATCTTCATCCAAAAACCGCATGACATTTGAATAGATGATGTGTTCTAAAATCCTGAAAAATATTGAGGTTAACGAGATCGGCCTATAATTTTGAGGATCATTAACATTCCCACTTTTGAACACTGGACTTACGATAGCGGTCTTCCATTCGGCTGGTATTTTTCCTTGATCCAAGGAGGCGGTATATAATTTCATCAAATACGGCGCAATTTCCTTTGCGTACCTAGAGTAGAATCTTGTAGGAATACCGTCTGGTCCTGGAGCCTTATTGGGATTTACATTCATAAGCAGTTTAGTTATTCCCTCGACATCGAGAACGAGATCATTCATAATTTTGTGTGCTCCACGTTTCCTCTGTGCAGTGCTGTAACCAGGTCCATCCTATGTCTGCACAACCCATCGACGGCCACGTGTTGTTTCTCAGGGTTGTTTGCCGCTGAAATCCTGAAAAAAAATTTCTGCTCTCTTCCTACCGTCGGCGGTGGACGGTGGCACAATGGGAAGAAACTAAATGTAATTTCACCTCCCCAGGACGTCCGGCTGACGTCTTCAAGCCTATGAGGGCTGAGGCTCAGTAATCGGGTTAGCCGGCGGCCTAACTCGCAGGGGTGGCCACCAGATACTGTATCCACTGTTCGGAGGCGTCCAGACGACAGTAAACTTTAAACCAACATTTCAGTGAATCCAGATAGGGAAAAAATGTTTCCTCCGTAGCTGAGGTCGCTAAGGTAACGTAACAGTACATGGTATTTAACGTGGCGTTAGCTTGTTCGAGTTCCGTTGGTAGGACTTTCGGTGGAATAGTAGGATGGTTCACAATTCCAAATCAACAGAATTTATAACAGAGTTCGTGATTAAATTAAAAACGTCTCTATAGTGGGTATGAGGTGAGAAAGCACGATACTATTCACAAAAAATTTAATTTTCTTCCGGTTCGTGGTTCTTCGAATCATACAGTTAGAATCACCTCCATTTAAAGTATTTCAACACATTAAATCCCTCCTAAAATAGTTTTCTACAGTGTTCCGTGTATTTTTCTGTTCTGAAAATAGTTCATTTTACTTATCAGCTAATTAGAACTATTATTTGAATTTAGTTTCACGGTCAGTTAGGAACGACTAATATGTATGAGCAGGAAGATGAGCAGACTAAAGCTCGAATTTTTGATATCTTAAGTAAACGAAACGAGATTTAGTATCCTTTAAGATGAATCTTTTTAAATTTCATGGGCTGAGCAACCAGGGTAAGAGACAACTGTATATAACTGGGCTCATTGCTTAAGCTTTTTTTTTTTTCGGTACTAGCAACATAATGGAAACGGAACTAAGAGGTAAACAGTGAATAAGAGAATTTTAAACTGTTTCATTACTAAAATTAAATGGTCGCGCTTAAGAACGACCCTTAGCAAACAATATTTACGCCCTGTAATTAAATATCACGAATCATTATGAAAACTCAGTTTTTTTGGCACTAAAGATAACACGAAATTGCAGAGTCAGTTTTCGACGGAGTAGTACACTTCTTTCTAAATTTCTCAACGCACTGAAGCGTTAATTCTTGTCTCAGTTTTAGTAGTATTTGTACTGATATTAAAATGTTAATTACTCTTGTGACGCATGACATTGACGCTTATAAGAATCTGCAACTTGAGGCTAAGCCATTACTATGTTATTTCATATGGTGCGAAAAGAAAGATTTTTTAAATATCAGTGTTTAGCTATGTACTTTTTTTTTTTACATTCTTGGTACATTAAAATCACGTACCATTTTTCGAATATTTTAATGGTTTTGTTCTATTTTGCTTACACGACGAGAAAAGGAATCTTCAAACTTTTGATTAATGATATATACTGTCTAACTTTGTCTTAAATGACTTCCATTACTGGAAACTGGTTTTATGGTTCATTGAAACTGTTTAGTAATCAGCGAATGTTGGATGAAAAATTCTACAATGACAAGTTCAAATTTTGGTAAATGGGTCACTTGTTAAATTCTACTTTTTCACAGAATAGATTAATTTCCGTTGTCCTGTTAGTATTGCAACGGAATTACTTCGTAACTAACCTATCTATAGAATACATTACAGTGCCATGGTACATATAACTTCAACAACCACAAAAAAGAATGGGAGAGCTAATTGATTTTAAAAAAATAAACAACTTTAATTCACTTTTACACAAAGCAAAGCCAGAATCATGCTCGCTGCCCAGCGTGGTAGGTGAACAGTAACACACGGACCTGGCATTCTGAAGCACGTGGGTTCGAATCCCAACTCGCCCATCCAGATTTCAGTTTTCGATAGTTTTCCGAATAATTGCAGTTGAATGTAAGGATAATTTTTCTCGACATTGAATAGGTGTAAAGTACGGAAGAAAACAGTTTAAGTTTGTTGCAATCTTAGTTCTGCAAGATTCGAATCTAAACAAGAGTTAATAGTGTCAGTAATTTTTCAACCTGAATTTCCTTACTGACCTCCCACTCACTAGATTTAGAAAATATTATAGCCACAAAACTGTAGTGTTAGAATTAAATGTCATGTAAGCAACCAGTGATTAAATACATAATTATACTGCTGACAAAATAAATATAATATTTTTTTTATCACTGTACCGCTTACCTAACTATTTAAAATCGGTTAAATTATTTAGAATCGACAACTGAAAAAAACCACAAAACAGTTTTTATTTTGGCTTCACAGATTAAAGGGGCAAGATAAAGTATTTTAAAATGTCATATTTTATTAGATTTATTTCTGACGAAATAAAATAATTAAATGTGTTGACAACTTAAAGTATTTTAAAACGCCTTTTTTTGTAGATTTTTTTCCCGGACAAAATGAAATGAACCTACGCAATGTTTGATTCACAATATAGCGTTCAACGCGTTTTTCTTTATACAAGATGACTACTGGTTTGGTCGTTCTGCGATTGCGAATCACTTCTAGCTGTTGGACACGAAGGCGGTAATCCTGTTAATTAAACTTCAGCATTTGCAGTGACCTGTGGAGCTTAGCCTCCGTACTAGCCGTAAGCGACCACGTCCTACAAATTCATTTCATTTGCGATACAAAGTAGGAACGACCGTCTGATAACATTCCCACATCCTGCTCTAAAAACAAGAACCGCGCTACACTCACTAATTGCGGAAGTTTCTGATGCCAGTGTAAACTCGGAACAGAATGAATCAAGCGACTGCTGCAAAGATAAACACTTTTCTCTAAAGAAGCGCTGTCCAATAAGAGACAGTATTTTATGGACAAACAATTAACATCTTCCATTGAATTTTTGCAAGCCCTTTTATACAAAGACAGTCAATTTAAATATCGGCAAGAAGTGTAATCATCTATACACCAAAGATCTTAGGTGTGAATCACGTTTTACGATTATACACAGTTTTTAATTAATTATGAAAAATGAATGTTTTCCCACGAATCCCTGCTATGTGTCTTTTCATTTATTGTATCTTTGTTGCCATTTACCTATGACATTTGCGGTCATGGATTCCTATGCAATTCTGAATGTTTGATGTTCTCCACGTCCTCTTAAAGTTTGTATCTATGGCTTGTTGCTAATCGCCACATAACGTGGTAGAAGAAATGCGTATCTAAAGAAGTCATATTGAATAGGTCGCTGTAGGAGACGTAAAACCCTAGGTCAATGTATGAGGATTATACTAAAAATAATGGTCATCAATTTACAAAATAAATCCAAGGCAATCAATATAGTATACCAAGAACGTCTTGTCAATTGAATTGATTCACGTAGCGCCTCTGGTTATTCTTACACCACTAGCTTCTATTACGTGAGAAACTGCAGTCAGTGATGTGTAGTTTCGTCTAGGTGCTGTCACTGAATTCTTGGATAAATAAGAAATCCCCACTGCTGAAACTCACCGTAGACATCGCCATGCATCGGCGCTAGCAGTCTTACGAGACGAATGAAACACAGCAAAGATGTAATATTTCTAGACCAGTTGTCAATGAATACAGCACGAAGAGATTTAATGACGTCATTAAAGAAGACAGAATAGTTACTGTGAATGAAATGACATAACAACTTGTAATAGGACAGAGTGCAGCCCATGAAATAATCGTAAATTTGGGCTACGGAAAAGTTTGTACTCCATATGTTCTACTTTAACTGACCGATAACGACAAAGTTCAGAAAAAAAAATATTGGGAAAGTGTGAAAGTGGGGTTGTAAGTTTTCTGTCGTCGCGTGCACCTTAAAACTACCATCTTTTCTGCTTTGTGAAGCATCAGATTTCGAGACTGAGCACATAAAAATCTCAGTGGGCCAGTGTCTTCGGTCAGCTGGAGCGTAATTCTACAGCAAAGGAATTAACGGTGGGAAAAATGTATTCTAAGAAATGGAGACGGAGAATAAAGGTAAATAAATTTCTTTGATTCAGCTGGTGCTATATATTTAACTAAATTATTCTTCTTCTGTGAGTGACACACCCGTTTCCGAGTGAAGGCGGTTACCATGCGGGATATTTATCATAGATGAAACGGGATGATTTCCCGTTACCCTCCCCAGTGTGACAGTGTTCATTAAGTATGCGTGACTGTGATGGTGTGTTCTGTTAGGGCGTTTTTTGTGTTGTGGATGAGGAGCGAAAGATGGGGAGTCCATTCAGATCTATTCTTCCGAAACACTCGGACAGGTCACCAAACTTTATATCCCCATCCAATGGTCGAATCACCATAAAGAATGTCGTATGTCATTACGTTTTACGGAGAGATGTGTTTTTTTTAACGCTCTGTCCTCGCATTCGGGAGGCCGCTGGTTCGATTTCCCGTCCTGACATCCAGATATCGGTTCCCCATGGTTTCCCCAAATCACTCCAAGCGAATACCGGGATGCTTCCATCGAATGGCCATGGCA
This sequence comes from Vandiemenella viatica, assembly GCA_031002005.1. Taxonomy (NCBI): domain Eukaryota; kingdom Metazoa; phylum Arthropoda; class Insecta; order Orthoptera; family Morabidae; genus Vandiemenella; species Vandiemenella viatica. The sequence goes on along the minus strand of CM061919.1, from coordinate 237,704,198 downwards.
GAATTCCTTCCCGTTCCTTGTCCCCAGTTCTGTCCCACCTCTAATGACCTAGACCTCGATTAGATGTAGAGCTAAAAATATTGGGGTTTAACCCAGGGCTTTGGTGCACAATCAGATGATCAGGAATGGTGGACTGTGACCTCTGCTACCCCGCCGGCCAAGTCCTGATGATGAAAAATCTTCTCTAGCAGTACTACTAGAAGCAACTGTCCCCGTGACAACACCAGACACCATCACGGTGCCAAAGGGGTCGGTAACCCACACTACTAAAGCCATATTTGTTAAAACTTATTGATCATTAATTACAGTATATAAACACAACCGCGTCACGTCTTTTTTATTGTTGTATTAATGCTGATAATCGATATTCATGTATCCATATTTTCTAGTGTGATTGACTGCAACCTTCGTAGCTAACTTGTGTTTTATCGCTCTAAATTTGGTTATTGCTCTCGTACTTGAAACTTAAGATGAGATTGATGGACGATCCACATCAACTTTTGTTTTCCTCTGGACGAGACAATTTACTGAAAGTGTGCCCATTAAAAAGACATTTGTGATGTATATTCGCATTTTCTTTCGAGAATGCTTTTAATTTTTAAATAGAATAATTTTAGTAGCTGGATGATAATATGCCACATGTTTTGTCTAAACCTTTTAACCATTGTTGATATTTGGGATATATATTTCCACGAATAACAATTAAACAGTGACGCATTTGTCCTAAACAAGTTTAATCACACAATCTGATGATCATAGAACAGTGACAGGTGTAAGATTATCTTATGTTGTGAAAGGAACATAAATGTTTGGCATGTATGCATCGCATGAACCAGTACTTTTGCTTTTGCATTTGACTTTACTTATGGAGTATTGAATGAAACAACTCTAGGTAGTTGTCTGTAGTAGCAGGCTTGCTTGAATTAATAAATGTCTCTTGTTTTAAGCAGTTAGTAAGGCTGACATACGACATGATAGATATCGCAGAGTTGTTCTGGAGTCCCACCCAGCGGCTGCGAATCCCTCGAACGGCTGTAGCCTCACATAGCTACGCCATCCCCCCACTCGTACCCCCACCCCTTCTACTGCGAGCACGTGTATCAATTAGGCCATAGAAAATTCACGAGAAGAGCTGCAACTACATTAATGAGTATTCCAATACGATACGTACATTTTACTCGCTTGTTCCGTAACAGTTATTTTATTTCAGTAATATTTGATCTTTGGCTTCCTATCTGAAAAATTGTTCGTTCCACATGTAACAAGCAGAAATAACTTTAAATGTCTTGTTAAGTTCTCACTCAACGTTCTAGACAGAGAGTCATACGCTCAAATTGAAGTTTTAGTTTTATCTGTGGTTCAGGTTTAGATAAAATTTTCATCTTTGGTTATGATTGAAATTCAACTTAAATGGGTGAATAAACTTTAATACAGGTAAATTAACAATGCGTGTGACACTGGAGGAATTGAGTGGTGAAAATTTTAGTGCAAGATTAGCGTTTACTTCTCATAGGAAGGTGCAATTTACTGCCCTAATCATTCCCACTTTTTAATTCTGAGGCCAATATTAAAGTCAGTGCAGTAATATACACACTTATCAGAAATTCGACAAGAAGACATTAGGTATAGTTTTAATAGAAAAAACGACTGGTTTTGGGAGTTCCTCTGTTTTGAGTGTCAGAAGGAAATGTTGCTGGATCGCTCGTTCGTTTCGTCGTCAGTCTGTAACAGCTACATGACATTCGACTCCTTTAGCTCAGAAATTTTGAACTGTTCAATGTATTAATTCTTCTTTTCCAAACCATAATAACAAGGTAGACGGGTAAATTTGCTATAGCGGATTTAGCGATGGTTGAACGAATATTTCTTTTTTGGTGCCAAATAAATGTTGGCATTAGCTAACTTTGAAACTGTCTGTTACGGATTCCACAGCCAGTAACAACAGTATTTCCAGTTCCTTACGACCCCACAAGTCTTTACCTATTGAATTATTATTTAAGAAAACTAACTCTGATATTTTTTTTTTAAATTCAACTTATTACTAAATCTGGGTAGATAACGTTCCATATGTGACAGTAGCTCGTACACGGCGTTTTTATTTTTTGCAAGATACTAAAAAAATTATGACGATTATTTGGGAATTAAAGGACACTTATGGCCAACTGGTTCGGATAAAATTTTTGATGCAGCGGAAAAATCCGCTTTGATGCCAACTATATGGATATAAATACATAATAGCCTTGTAACTGTTTTAAATAATTATTTTACTATTACACATATTAAGTTTTTGTCTAATAGATATACTATTTTTCCAGATATGCATTGTACTGTATGAAGTAGGTGTGTGAGGCCGTAATGATACCCATCATGGTAGAAAAGCTGAAATGCGTGCTCAGAAAAGAGAGTACCAGTTATAATAGTGTCATACATAAAGATTGAGAAACTTCCTGTTATTAATTTGCTGGTTGAAATAATCACATGGATAAGTTAACATTGAATTTTAATATATTGACTGTAGAAGACTAAGGTTTTGACCAGGTTATCAGCCAACCTTAAGCTGGGAAAATAATTCTGAAACATCTATGATTTCTGATTTATGAAGTAGTTGTGCATTAATAACACAATTAATTGTTCCAATTGTTTATATGTGACAAACCACGTTTTACAATATGATCGTGAATTTTGAATCAAGATTTTGTACAATTTCTCAATACATTGCACAAGTCAAAGTACACTTCATCCCTCTTCATTTCTTGAAGCAAATCAGACTCTCCGCTCGTTTCACTACCCTCCTATCATTCGTCGAATCTACGCACATGACACGGCAAAGATATAGCATATGTTTCCCGCTGTATTGTTACACGGTCCATTCATATTTTGGGTAGAAAAAGAAATCATTATACTGTATATAACAAACGTAAGCGTGATTTGTCAATGTGTGCCACTGCAACTTCACAACCCATTCCTGGAGTTTCATGGGGTTTGTATGGTGTGGTAACCCTCCATACCCATCCGCGAAGGTTTCGGTTTGGGACTGCAGGGGCTGGGTTCTGAGTTATGGCTGTCAAAATGTTCCAGAAACCGGAAACGGAAGTTCAGAATTTTCTGAAGCATTCTCTAATGTTCGATTATCATGTTTTGGCGGGGACACGTTCCAGATAAAAAGTTATATAATGAAATGGTGAAACGCATGTGCAATATACCTTTGGAAATCGATTAAATTGAACCAAGAAAAACTAAAAGTGATAATAGGTGATATAAATTTCAGTGAAAATTTTTAAATGTAAAAAGTGAATTGCTTAAGTAGTGAACAGTTTACTACGTGAAATTTTAGTGTGATAAGTAGGGTTTGGATCTATAGGACAAGTCGTATTTTTTCCTGCTTTTTTTAATCTGAAATGCTGAATTAAACACTGATTCAACGTTTCTGATTGTTTTAAAATGTATTCTATATAGCATATATATGCATATTCAGACCATTTTCCTAGTTTGGGTCATCTTTTGATAATATTTATGGCCATATGGTCATATTTTGAGGAAAAATCTTGTAGTTTTTTAATAGTACCAGGAATTCACTAGATATAGATGAGAAGAAATTAAGATAATTATTCACACAACTGTACTTCTGCTATACAGGTGGGGGTGGGGGGGAGGGAATTAATTTTCATTGTGGTCAGAGTTCACCTGTCGAGAATTAAAGTTATACATTATTGTCACTCACTAAACGTAATATTTCACCCGACTTTTAATCTCGAGAAAGCAGCAAAAGCATACCTATGTCAATCCGCGTCAATCAATATCTCAGTGAAATATCCTCAGTCATCGTTAAATCTGCAGTGGATCAGTGAGAAGACATGTCACCAAGCCGAAAATAAAATTTTCAGAAAGTGCGTAGTTACGTGAGCGAATTTTAGTGCAGATGAAAGAGTTCTATTATTAATAAATAAAAGCTAATAAATAGCTAAAAATAAATAGCTAAAATAAATACAATAGACCACAAAATGCAAGTAGATTATAAGTTAGATAATTATTCATTCCACTGTACCAAACACAACATAACCTGTTTACAACTTTTGCACATAATTAACAGAAAAAACCCGCTGAAGATGCTTCTGCAAAAGAAGTGAAACGTGTACGAGGAGACCAATAAATACAAAAAACTCAATTGCTTTGGCGTAATTTATTTATTAATATTATCAGCAATTAAGAAAAAATGATCCACAACATCCAGATTTGAAAGAGTTCTATTCTGTAAATAATCTGACATTAAAGTGACTTCAACACTTAAAATTTAATTTCCCAATAGTGCAGCTAGTGTACGGAAGGAAGTTATGCAAGTTATGAAAGCGACACTATTAGATAAAATAAATGATTTATAATCGAGCATGTTATGATGTATAGTAAATTTAAATGTTTGGTCATATATTGTCATTTGTAGGTGATATTTACCCATTTTTAAGGTCATATTTCCATGCACATCTTTCTATTTTTTGGTCATAAAGATCCGTAACCTAGTGATGAGTAATACTAACATTTAACAGGATGCCGAAATGTTAAAAAGGAGGAGATCTTGTCAGCTGAGAATGGAAAAGATGGAAACAGAAAAACACAGCGAAGAAATGAAACAGATGAGGAGTGATGTGACGTCTAGCTTCACTATGAATAGATTGAGGGAAAACTTAGCAACTGAATAACGAATAGAGGATAGAATGTGACACTCAGTAAGCAGATATAGAGAAACTACTGAAGAAACAAAAATACGAAGTTACAGTGATCAAAGTTCGTGAAAATTAAAGATTGCAAGCACATGAACAAAACGCTACGAAAATGCTAGAAACGGAAGAAGTAGAGATTATAGTTTGGTGGTTGAAGCATTCCCTTAAGATTCCAATGAAGAATAGAAAAACAGAAACATGTTGTCATTGACAAAATTGATCAAATGTGTCAGTTTTGCCGTACTCAGAAATTCAGTAGATAAACACGAGGAATGAGTCACAAGAGTGGAAAAATCGATTACCATCATTGGAATTGACTCTACCGGGTAACTTTGGCTAGTAACAAAGTATAATTCAAGCAAATAATAAACCACCCTTGTCCTTATCTCCCATTTGTGGATATCTACGTTTCTGGCTTCTCTTTAAGTTATGAGCCAAACACGTATGTCGCGCTGCAGGCTGGTGAAATTTGGTAGGCAGTGCCGTCACGGGATCTGAATACGAGCAAACGAAGCACTTTTTGTCTGTAATACTGCGAGTTGGCTACGCGCCAGTGTGGAAGACGCATGTCGCCGTCGGACAATGTTCGCCGGTCGGACGGCGTTTGATGTGGATTTCAGGCGTCAGACTCGACTTGACAGCTGGTAACAGATGAGCTGCTCCCAAGCGAGCGAGGCACGGCGAAACCGGGATAAAAAACCCAGCTAAACGGCTTCTCCCAGCTCCTTATCTCACCTCCACAAAATGATGCAATCGGGTAAAGATACAGCTACCCTATTGAAGCTTACTGGTAACGTGTACCTTCCTTTTATTCTTTTATATTAATTGTCATTAAACTTTGCATAGTTAATCATTAAAATTATATAGTTTGTTAAATAACTGATTAAAGGGGGAGGGATTTTTTTTTTTGTATAATCACAAAACCGCTGCATCTACATTTACACAAGTCAAAGATTTATTTACAAAGAACAATCAACAACCACAGAACATCTTTAATACAAAAAATTAATATCTCTCTTTCTGTAGCATAAGTTCCCAGGTCGATACTGGGTTCACAAACTACAATTTTGGTGTACGGTTTATTTGTTTATGGCACCGTTATAGTTGCTGTGGGCAGATGGCTGCACTTCGAGTTCAGTGATAAGCTGTTGGCGACGGAATCTTCTATCATATTCATTACATATGAACTTGATGGCGCCATATAATCACTCACTATGATTCCACACAATGGCAATAGCGTCATCAAAAAAAATGTTTATTCCGCTTGCCAATTACTGTCTTACATCACGTGACGTGGTCGCCCCTCGTTTCTCTCAGCATGAACGGAAAGTTTTTTCAAACTCCTCCTCTCCACACGGACAGTATTCTTTTCCCTTACCAAAGAATTTTAAAATGAAATGTATCACGCGGCACATTACACAATGCATGTTATTTCTGCTGCAAACATATCTTTTTCTCAAGTAACACAAATACAGTATTAATGGATAGTACTTTTTCCCTCGTGGCTTTACGCTTCGTCGACCTCGAGGTAAGTAAAGGCGGGAAAGGCTGGGAGTATGGAACGGGTAGGAATTCGACCATTACATTTTGAATGAACAATGCAAAACTGCAATCTGGACGGCTGGATGAGAATTCAAACCTGCGCCCTCCAGAACGCGAGGCCAGAGTATTACCATTCACCAACCACACGCGGTTTACTGACTGATACCATAGTGTAATAGTATTGTCACACCATGATTTTAATTAGTAAGTTATAATTATAATTAATCTTTTGATTTTTCATTCCTAGAATTAAATTTTTGAATGAAAGAGATGTTTGAAATAATTTTGTAAACACAGGTAAACTAAAATGTTATAAACCGATAATTTATTGAAGCAAAACATGACCGGCAGACTGGCGGTGAATTTAATTTTATGTTCTGAAACAATTAAAAGAAATACCTATATTAGCGTTAGTTATAGTATACATGTAAAAGATCCTAAGACAAAATGAAAAACAATAATCAGGTTGACTGAAAATATTATGATATTACGTGGAATTACAATCTTAAACAGACAAAAGAAACAACAAGAATACGTTATGGATTATTCCGTTATTTAATATTCATACAAGGACCAAGACCTTTAATTCAGACAGATATTCTTATCACGCTTATATCTTCCCTCAAAGTGCTATTTGGACTAATAAAATAAAGAATTCTGGCTGTTGCAAATATCAGTTTCTCTTAAAAAAAATGCAGTGTTTGGATCGATATTTTTGCAATTTCATGCTGGTGGCAAATCCAATAGATCAATAGTAACTAGAATCCAAATTTCTGCAAATTCGGATGTCATCTTCCACGAAAGTAATTTTCCATTAATAATCGTTTGTAAATTTGATCAAACAACGTGTTTGCTTGTGTGGTTGTATGTAACTCGCCTTGATTTATTTTAAATTTAACAGTCAAGCAAACGTTTAGAATTATTAAAATTCTAATTTCTAAATCCAGAAGTTTTTTAGACCGCAGATGTAAATTAGATTTCCTGTGAAGACAGTTTGAAACCAATCCATTGTATAATACTTGACTGCAACAATTGTATATACAGTTACAAATGTTTTAATGAGTAATAAAATTTTGTAAACCATTTCCTAAACGATGTACGTTTTGTCTGTAGCCTCGCCGACAACATAGACAAAAGATTCAGTTTTATCCTAAGAGCTTCCTATGTGCAGTGAATTGCGTGTTCCTTCATTCTGTTTGTGCTGTATTCCGGATTAACCTTTAACGGTTACATAAAAACATTGTGTTTGACGTCACCATTCGCCCTAGATAGAGTCACCGGGTTATCTTAGAGACCATTGCCATGTCATCACCATTTTACCAATGACCTTAGCGAAAAGATGTTGGCACGCTGGGAGATGCATTTAGACGGTGGTTATTTAAAACCCTACGCTCCGTCTTTTCCAACTTTCGCTTATGGATACGTTATTTTTGTAAATTAACACTTTCAAATCGGGGTGTATTTTTTTTTTTTTTTCCCAAACAACCTACAATGTAACTAGGTTATAATTTACATATAAGGAATATCTGAAATATTGTTTAATCTGTGCCAAACATGTTTTCCGTCTTAACCGTAAATTAGTATAGTAAGAATGACTTATTTCCTAGAGCACACAAATTCTTTTTTTTTTTATCGTTGACTGTGTTTGATAATACACTCCTGGAAATTGAAATAAGAACACACTGACGCCGGTGTGTAAGACCCACCATACTTGCTCCGGACACTGTACAAGCAATGATCAAAGGCACGGCACAGCGGACACACCAGGAACAGCAGTGTTGGCCGTCGAATTGCGCTAGCTGCGCAGCGGTTGGGCACCGCCGCAGTCAGTGTCAGCCAGTTTGCCGTGGCATACGGAGCTCCATCACAGTCTTTAACACTGGTAGCATGCCGCGACAGCGTGTACGTGAACCGTATGTGCAGTTGACGGACTTTGAGCGAAGGCGTATAGTGTGCATGCGGGAGGCCGGGTGGACGTACCGCCGAATTGCTCAACATGTGGGGCGCGAGGTCTCCACAGTACATCGATGTGGTCGCCAGTGGTCGGCGGAAGGTGCACGTGCCCGTCGACCTGGGTCCGGACAGCAGCGACGCACGGACGCACGCCAAGACCGTCGCATCCTACGCAGTGCCGTAGGGGACCGCACCGCCACTTCCCGGCAAATTAGGGACACTGTTGCTCCTGGGGTATCAGAGAGGACCATTCGCAACCGTCTCCATGAAGCTGGGCTACGGTCCCGCGCACCGTTAGGTCGTCTTCCGCTCACGCCCCAACATCGTGCGGCCCGCCTCCAGTGGTGTCGCGACAGGCGTGTATGGAGGGACGAATGGAGACGTGTCGTCTTCAGTGATGAGAGTCGTTTCTGCCTTGGTGCCAGTGATGGTCGTATGCGTGTTTGGCGCCGTGCAGGTGAGCGCCACAATCAGGACTGCATACGACCGAGGCACACAGGGCCAACACCGGCATCATGGTGTGGGGAGCGATCTCCTACACTGGCCGTACACCTCTGGTGATCGTCGAGGGGACACTGAACAGTGCACGGTACATTCAAACCGTCATCGAACCCATCGTTCTACCATTCGTAGACCGGCAAGGGAACATGCTGTTCCAACAGGACAATGCACGTCCACATGTATCCCGTGCCACCCAACGTGCTCTAGAAGGTGTAAGTCAACTATCCTGGCCAGCGAGATCTTCGGATCTGTCCCCCATTGAGCATGTTTGGGACTGGATGAAACGTCGTCTCACGCGGTCTGCACGTCCAGCACGAACGCTGGTCCAGCTGAGGCGCCAGGTGGAAATGGCTTGGCATGCCGTTCCACAGGACTACATCCAGCACCTCTACGATCGTCTCCATGGGAGAATTGAAGCCTGCATTGCTGCGAAAGGAGGATATACACGGTACTAGTGCCGACATTGTGCATGCTCTGTTGCCTGTGTCTATGTGCCTATGGTTCTGTCTGTGTGATCATGTGTTGTATCTGACCCCAGGAATGTGTATATAAAGTTTCCCATTCCTGGGACAATGAATTCACGGTGTTCTTATTTCAATTTCCAGGAGTGTATATGTAACGTTTCGTATTTATTTGCAAGTAATATTTTATAGCTCCCCGTTTAACCTGTAATGTTAATATTTTATTTACTACAGTATTGACCGGAATATACTTAATCCTTTATATTATTCTTGCTGTTAACATACCTTTTTCTCAGTTAATACAAAGCCTACATCATTGAATAAGGTATTATTGTACAGTTTATTTTACTGAGATATGATACTCAGTTTACGATAAAACACACTGTTCGTTTAAAATCAAAGTTACAAGTAGTTCCACCGGTGGGAATGATACAGTTTACCTCGCCGCAGCGAGACGCAACCCGCCACACAAAGCAGTCGCTTTGGTACCGACAGCTTGAGGGGATAGTAGTAGCCGAGATTACTTAAGTACTATCTAACAATATTTTTCTGTCAGTTACCGAATATGACAAACAAAAATTTCAAGCAACAGTGATTTAGCCATTTATGATTTATATTTAGTAAACAATTGTGTTTGTAATTTCATAATCTGTAATACTTCTCTCCATAACTAGGATAACACAGAGTTACCAAAACATTGGTTAAAAGCACATAGGTCCCAGGCCCGAATCGAACCGGTGACCTCCTGTAACCTACGTAAAGCCAGCGCTGCAGCCAATACGTTAAAGTGGCACGAGAAGAAAGGATTTACTCGTACTTATTTTACTGTTGGAAAGGTAAATTCCTGACATGGGCACTTATTGAGTATACACTTTACTTGCATTCGTGACGACAAGTATGGATAGTAACGAATGTTTCCTGGTGACCACAGACAGGAATCCTCAGTTTTGCTTTGCTTTCATCAGTATCTCTACAAGTTCTATGCAATCATCCACCCCTTCCTATCTTGTGCTGATCACTTCATCTCAACTCCTTACATCTAACGTCATAAGTTATCTAATCTCTGTCTTCCTCTAAAATTCTTTCCTTCTACTGTTCCTTAACAAGTTAACCAATCCCACATGTCTCAAAATATAACTACCACCTCATGTCTCTTCTTTCTTTTAGACTCTTCCACAAACTTCTTTCCAGTGCACGCTCACTGTACACTTACTTTTCAGCATCCTTATATAACACCACATTTCAAATGGTATTCCTAAAGACTAAGCTACGCTACCATAAAGTGCTGTTTTCGACATAAAGGGTTTTAAAAAGTTCTTTATGAATCCTAGATCTATATTTGAAACTGAAAGGTTTCTCTTTTTCATGAAGGCTCTTTTTGCTAGTGATATTCTGATTTTAACATCATTCCTGCCAGCTATCAGTTGTAATTTTACTACTTAGCAGAATTCATGTACTTCTCCTATCACATCCGATCCTATTTCTATATTTAATCTACTGTTACGGATATCATTTCTGCTGCATTTCATCAAATTTGTCTTGCTTCGGATTATATTTATTCCAAAATATTCCTTCCGTATTTTGTCCATGCCATTCAGTAACTTCTAAATATCAGTTATAAGCAGAAAAAGACCGAATGTTGCTGAGGAACAGAGCAGAATATCCAGCAAGCCAATTAGGACGTCGGAGTGAGTGATTTGGGCCAGAACTTCCGAGAACAGGGCTGTGGTGGTAAAGACTACTGAACTTCTGCTAATGGGAGGCAATTTCCGCTTCTCGGAACCGTTTATTCGTTCGGTGTAACTGCATTGAGACACTCGCTTCTCATCTGTCTTTGGTATTCTAAATCCTCAGCTTTGAATGGGTAGAAGGGTTTCCTAGTAAGCAACACTTCCACTGGCAGGTGTAGGATGCATTCATTTAGAGAAGAAAGGACTAACAGTGAAATCAATCTGATGCGTTCTCGGAAAGTATTCACCAGTTGATGATTGTTCATAGCGCGCACATGACTTCAATATTCATTTACTGGATCTTGATTTCCGGTCTACCGGTAATGTCTGCGCCATACTCTATTTCATGAAGACGCATCTGTTTGTGGAAAGTGCTAAGACAATGTTGTGCCTGTTATTTTTCAACATTGGTTAATTAAATTCAATTGTTACTTAATAATGCTAATGCAACTGGTGTTTTAATGTTTTCTATACGACTACGCATTTACATAAAATTTATAATTTGTTTACAATTTTGGTTGCCCTATAACAATAAAGAAATATACCTTCCCACAAAATTGTCTTCCTCCTTGACTTCCATACAGTTAAATCGGAAACACTACCTACAGTGCACGCGTCAACTAGATCAACTGGTGAAAAAATGATGGGCGTTACGTTTGCGTACTTTTCCCTGCCGTGTTGGGGTCGAAGAAAACGAAAGAGCGGATTCATTAGCTAAACTGGGCGCTTCAATCAGACAACCGATCTGCAGTCTGACGCCTACATCTGCGAATAATCTCGTCATGGCATTTGTGAGAAAATTCATAAAATTCTAAATAATCTTAGGCCCATCGGGAATATTCTGGGAGCGACTTTTGTCGTATCAGATTAACCACCAACTTTCGCGTGTAGTGAATGTCTTTGATGTTAAAGTGATGACATAACACAAGTATCTATCTGCCTATCCACCTGTACCGAATTGGCTTCGTACAGGCTATTAGTGGTGGAGATGGTGCTACAAACGCCAAACGTCTGTCAACTGGCACAAATCTAACGGACGTCGCATTTGTAGATGATCCGGAACTCCGAATGACAGTCCTTTTTTATTGGTGATGGGGGTTGGGCTGACCTCCTGTATAAATTATAGAACTGTGCTATCGGAGTAATGAGTATGTTATTTATATTTTTTTGTCAGATTTGATGAAGTATTAATTGTTGGACCAGTTTCTCTAAGGAGTGGTGTGTCACGTAGAAATCAGGATGCTTTTAAAATCAGTCGGAGGAATTGTATCTTTTGACGTTTGAAAGGAGCATCTGTATACCATCGTGGAGAAGCTTTCAAGATGGCAGGACAGATTAATGATTTGTAGAGTAACAGGCAGCTTTCGACTCTGGGGAAGGTTTACTTATTTTGAAGGGGATATACTTTAGAAATACGACCGTAAGCGTCAGATAAATTTTGAATAATATGACCCATAGGTAGACCTAGATGTTTTGCTGCTTTCTCTGGTGGATGCTATTCTATTTCCTCGCCGTTGATCTTAAGGGACCTGCGATTTGGTGGGAGCCTGAGTGTAAAAATTTTGGCCTCTCTTTTCGATATGTTTTGCTTGATGCGCCATTTGCTCAGCCAGTCGAGAGAATGTCAGTTGGTTATTTAATTTTTATTGCTGCAACGTCCATGTCCACAATATCGCCAGCTTACACAGCGGTGGAAAACTGTGTGAAAAGCAGGAGTGTAGATCACTATAATCACAGATTTTTTACAGCTGAAATAAAATGCACAGTTTGGGATCATTGTATGATGACGTGTATTTTGTAATACTTTATAATTGAACAACTTTATACCAGCAGAGAAGGAAAGTCACTTACAACCACGTAATTTTTCGGTGATTCCGTTTCTGGCTTAATATTAAGTGTATGTAAGTAGTTAAAGGAAAGAAAGTTCTGGCTTATTAGGTAGACAGATAAAAAGTTAAAGGTTAATTATGATTATAAAGTGGGGAAGGAGCTACTTACTGAACACTCGAAATGTAAATACCCCGGCATAACATTTGATAGCAGACTTAACTGGGTGGGACACATTGAACAGTTGTAGGGAAAGGGTTCAAAATCGTTTCATCTAGTGGAAAGAGTGATGAGGGGATTCACTAGAGAAGTAAGGGAATTGGGGTACAAAATTTTGGTCAGACCACTGCTGGAATATGGTGGTGTAGTATGGGACCCATATTTTTGGGTATCAAGTACAGGAGTTGGAGAGGGTGCAGAGAAGAGCTGCGGATTTGTCTTTCGAAATTACCCCAAAACACAGTCGGTAACTAATATGAGAAAGGAGCTTGAATGGGATTCATTGGAGGGTAGAAGGAGAGTGAAGAGAGTCATGGGTGTGTACAAAGCCTATATTGGCGATGAGGCATGGAAAGATATTGGTGGGAAAATTAAGAGAGGTGTATGGAAGGGTAAAGATGACCATGACCACAAGCTGCCACTTGATTTCAGACATAAGGGCGTGGGAAAATTTTCTTTCGTAGGAAAGTGTGTAAGGGATTGGAATAAATTGCCAGGAGAATTTATGACTGATTTACCAAATGCACTGAAAGAAAAAGTATGTTGGAAGAGGAAAGTAGAAAGACGGGTGTGTAGGGAGATTGCGACCAGAGCGTGCACTCCATCACAATTTTATCAATTATTATTATATTAGATTCGCATGATCTGCAGGGAGTTACTTTATGAATTACATTGATAATCAATTGGTGTTTCTCTTTTTACTATTGTTCGATGTAATGCACGAACTTCACAATCTACAGCCGTCTGCTAACATTTCGACATTTTTCATAGATGTTTGTGCACCATCAACTCCATAGTGTATTTTCTTTTCTAAAAATAGTAATCATGAAATTACGCTGAAAATTTTTGTCTATTTACAAACATATTACGGGGAAACTATAACTATTTCTTTTAATGTGCCTAAGCTGAAAGCAAATACGATATGATTACACAAACTCGAACGTTTACGTCGTGAGTGGATTTCCTCTCAGTGAATTCTTATTTATAACTCTCCAAATGAATGACTGTTCTATTCGTGCTTTGCTTAACATTGATGAGATACTTATAGCGCATATGTAAAGATTCACGTGGGTTTAAAGTTACTAATTCGTCTGCAGTTATTTCGAAAAACGATGAAAAATCTAAATTCGGAAAAGGGCCCCCATCCTCTAGAAAGTCATCTTCGGTAACTGAATGAAGATGAAAACGTCTCAATAGCTGTACAACATAATGTAATGAATTACTTTATAAAGGATTTTCTGTTGTATCACTGCCTTCATACCGAATATTATTGCGGTATTCTAGTTTCACCCGTTCGGAGAAAACTCAAACTATTTAATTAGATATACTCAAGGTAGAGAATGGAAGCGAACTGAGACTCCTCAGGTTTTGAACGTTAGTCCTCTCTTACTACCTTCCACAGTTCGGTCGACTATTGAGTAAGGATCGACCTAAGACCCAGGGCGCGACTCTGAGGCACTTGTGGTATTACGAGGGCTGTCCCATACCGCATAAATTTCGGTTAATAGGTATAATTACGTAGTGAGTTTATTACAGAAACTTTGTCGTATCTCCACCAGAGAATTAGGTCGTTATTACATCTTTACTCCCTCGATAACTTCGGCTCGGAAATTCTCTCACGTTTAAGTCGATTCTTACCACACGTCGATTCATATTAATACCTTGTACCTTTAAAGGAGCTTAAAGCAAGTTTCTGTAACAGCAAAGAAACTTCAGGTATTAATACTATAAATATTATCTCTGAACCTGGGGAATGCTGGTAACATCTTCCTGTAAAGTAAAATATATCTCTAACAAAATGAACTCAGTGATCGGTCAAAAAGAAATTTAAGTCCCGCATTACCTGACTTTTTTTAGAAATCGGTCGATAATGAGGTAATGCGCCCACTGTTGGTATGTTGACACATTTTTTTAGATGATTAACGGAACAGTAAAAAATATATCAAAGACAGTTGACAGCCTTTGTCAATGAAATGTGTGTCATGTAAGATCGTGTTAAAACCACGATAATTCGGTTGGCGTAGAAAAATTCCAAACAAAATAATTTTCTTGAAGATTTGTTATCTGCGATACAGCCTACATTTATTACAATATGCCATTGTTTCTGGCCTCTACAAAAACTCGTAGTTTCAACGATATCATAAGACTAAGATATTGCACGGATATCATCATGTACATTTTTCTCGACTCTTACGGAATCAAACATAATGTCCGTAAAACTCTCTACGATAAACTTAATTACGAATTCTTCAGCGAATTATGATTCAATATGATAAACAGAGATAACATGAAATTTAAAAAATCAATAACACAAACAGGTATTAATTTTTCTGACACACTTTTAAATGAACAATTTATAGACAATAAACATATATTTAAAAGATTATCTTGCTGATATCTTTTTTCAATCGATGAAAGATGTATTACGTTACTATTAATTGTATTTGATGCGATCTTTTTGTGTTTTAACAAATACTAAGTTTTCACTATGATCATTATGGGCCGGGTATACGTATTTACTAAGACATGTCCCGCGTAGAAAAAAAAAAATCAAGAACTTTCTGAGTATTCGGTAAATTTCATTGAAGTCCTTTTTTATATTTTTATTTGTTTGTATTAGAATGGAATTGTTGATATGGACAAAAATGTTATTTCCCTGACGAATATAATAACGGAATTATGCAGCCATTTGTTTGGCTGTAATGTGGATACAAGTTGAAACACAGCAGTTCTGTTGTTCGTGCGGAAATAACTCGTTATGGGAACCGACAGATGTGCGAAATGTTGCACGCCTTCCTGAACTACCAAACTCCAATAGCTAGATTGCCGCCTTTCGAATTCTACAGAATTTGGAATGATTGCTGCAAATAACAACGGTTAGCTTACTTCCTAGTTATCTTCACGTATGTAATGATCGTAGTATTAAACTGTTTTATTATGGGCAGCACAAAGTTGATGGTTGCAAAGTTCGCATTTTTAATAACATTTTAGAAATCGGATTAGTCCTAGATCATACTCATACCTCCATTCTTTCAGATTTCTTGTAATCGCAGACAACTGTGCAGCATCAAGAAAAGACTAGACAATTTTCTAAACGATATAAACCAAAAGCTATATTGCTATCTTATTGTAAAGATAGCCTTGTAATTTTCTAAAAATCAATGAGGCTAAAGCTTTTTAGTTCCTCCGTACACGACAGTATAAGTAAAAAATATAATACAAAAATAAAACATCTGTGTTACAAAACATTTTCAGTTGAGTTGACAGACCATTAGATTTAATTTGAGTATCACTTTTCCAAATTATGATTTAAGACACTTCAGTCATTCCTGAAACCAAAGAAGTTTTATTTGATTTTTCTTCAGAAAATCGTTACGTTGGCAACAACTGATAAGTCAGAATAAAGTATTACGTTACGATTTTCTTTTACTTACTAATTGAAGCCATTGATAACTACCTGGAGGAAAATAGCAGCAGTAATAATCATGATATTATTTATTTAAGCTTTCTATATAACTAGCTTTGACAATACTGTCAGAACGGCTTAAAAAAGCCTAATAATTTTCTATGTTTTTTGATACGAATCAGCTGCAGCATGGTGGAAACACTAAATGAGTAGTAAGGGTTGCGTGATTTTTGTCCAACTGATTATTGGAGTCGAACACTGGCTGTTAGGAGATATGGAACAGCTGGAGTGGTTGCTGAATTTAATTTGGGATGTAGCTTAGAGAATGTCACACTGAGTGCACTGTTCTGAAAAAGAAGGAATTACGTTCGTTCACAGTTCTCTCTCCTCTCAGAAAAAAGACACCGCCTGATATCACGACAGCTCCAGTGAAAGTTTAGTTCTTTCACTTTTATTTCGGAAACTGAATTATTTTTGTTACAGCGGTGGAACTGGCTTTCATTCCGACGAACAATTTCCAACGCGCAAAGTGTCGTATTTGGAATAAAAAGTGAACAATATCTGAGTAAACAGGAAGTTTAAGAAGAGATAGGCTATCATGAGTTTAGCATATATTAATCGGGTATGTTTTGGACGAACTTTGAATATGCGGGACTGTTAGTAGAAATACCTCCCTAAGTCTGTTTTTATTCGGTTAAATAGCTGCTCTCAACTAACTATTGTCAAGAATGGATGAAATAACTCAGTAATAATACACAGGTATTATGAATGGTCTCATTGTTGTTTCAACCAGCTCCACTTAAGTAACTAGAAAGTACAGAATTTCTAGATTAATCATCTTCTCATAGATCAAACTCTTACAGATAAATTTTTAGGACGTTCAACATTCATTCCCGATAGTCTCTTAAATAAATGGTCCAGGTGTACAATTTCAGCTATAGAAAGAGGTACAACAGTAAGAAAGCTCAGTAATCACTATCATTAAAATAAAGAGAGGTTAATTACATAAACAGTTTAAACTTAACGAAAAATTGAAAGGTTATCTAATTGACATGCATGTAATTTATCACAAAACACATTTGTCTCTGATGAGACATCTACAAAATGTATTTATCAATACTAATGTACAAATAGTATAGTATAGTATAGTATAGAATAGTATAGTAATAGTTTTACTGTGACTAATATTCACAGAATATGTGTTGAATATACAGGGTGATTCAAAATGATTGTCGGGGTTTCCAAAAATTCATACACTTAGCACAATTGAGATACGAATTTGAATCTTATTTTGATGTGTAAAGAAACTCATAAAGTTTTTTTACATCCATTACAAATACTCGATATGTGCGCCCTGTGTCACTCTGCACACATCTATGCGATAGTCCATTTCATCCCACACGCGACGCAGCATGTCATCAGAAATGTTTAGAAAGGCGGCCCTGATCCGTTCTCTCAGTTGCGGGATAGTCGCAGGTAGAGGACGAAGATAAACTTGATCCTTGACGTAACCCCACAGAAAAAAATCACATGGGGTTAAATCTGGTGAACGAGGTGGCCAAGCCATGAGCATTTGGTTACTGTTGGCTCCGCGTCCTATCCATCGCTGCGGCAATTGTTCGTTGAGAAATGTTCTGACCTCCCGATGGAAATGAGGTGGAGCACCATCTTGTTGGAATATTAAATCATCCACCTCTTTCAGCTGAGGCAGCAACCACTCAGAGACCATATCGAGGTAAGTTAGTGCTGTTACTGTCTGTTCATTGAAGAAGAACGGGCCGTACACTTTCGCCTTGGAAACAGCAGCGAACACATACTTTTGGAGAATCACGCTGGTGTTCAATAAAAGCACTGGGATTTTCGTCCCCCAAATCCACACATTATGCTTGTTAACTTTCCCGCACAAGTGAAAGTTCGCTTCATCACTAAAAATGAGTGTTTTATAAAACCCATCTTCTTCCATTTTTTCTTGCATAATGTTGCAAAATGTGAGACGTTTGCCATGGTCGTCAGGTGTTAAAGCCTGAAGCAGCCTTAGGCGATAGGCTTTCAATTTTAGGCGTTTTCGCAGTACGCGCCAAACTGTGGTTTGAGGAATATTCAGTTCTCTGCTGCCTCTTCTTGTTGATTTCCGCGGGCTACGTTGATCAGCTTCTCTGACGCGGTTCACGTCGACTTCCAACACAGAAGGACGCCCACTGCTTTTCCCTTTGCATAAGCAGCCCTTCTCCACGAACTGCGCATACCACCTTCCGAATGGAATTGTCTGAAGGTGCATCCTTCATAAAAAAGAAAATTTCGAAAGTGCCGTTGGACAACGGTAACTGACTGACACACGCGAAAATCTAGAGTGCAAAAAGCCTTCTCTATAGCGTTAGCTGCCATATTGCAAACACTGAAATTTGGCAGAACAAAACGTAGCTACAAGATTAGTGGCTGCTACAAAACAAAACTTTGAGAGTTTGTCTACTCATCCATGTAAAGATAATACTTGTATGTTTAGTACCCAGCCGGTAAAAAGTTCATGAAACCCCGACAATCATTTTGAATCACCCGTATTTTGCGAAATGTTACTCATAGCAAAGGCCTCTCCTCAGAAGGAAATCTGTGAAACAAGAATATAACAAAGAAATATAATCTGTTTTTTCTTAAAGAAAGTAAATCTCCCTACAATCTATTACATTAGGTTTGAGTGATAGAGTGGGTTGTTTAGTGGATACAATCTGGAAAAATACATCCGGCGTATATGACGTCATTCAAGAGTTACATTGACTGGAGTATCATTGGAAGGTGAGCAAGACGATGAAAATGTGATAAAAGTTCTGTTCTGAGATCGCAATCATTTGTAGACAAAATTTTCGGAGCCATTTGATAAAAGATTACATTTGAAAATAATGTGTTACCTTGGGGAACTTCAGTAGCACGTATATCATCGCATTCGTGGAGCTGCAACTGAAAATGCGGAAGATACTTGCCTAAAAGGAATTGATCAGCGAAAGTACGACAACAGTTATACTAAATATTTCGTTCGTTCCAATTAACGGATAGCATTCTCAGGTTTCCATGCTGCTATTAAATTTAAAATCTGGTCGGTGCTGATTTTTTATTTATCTTTTACTCAACTGGTTAGTAGAGCGGGTGTGCTAGTTTGTTCTGGAGTCTGTTATTGCAACACATTCGCTACAGTCCCGCAACGAATAGTAGCAATCTTTTCTCATGTGGCGCTGGTACTGATACTTGTCGCTGTAACAATCGTTTCAACCATCAATCCAATCTGATCTTATGGATACTCGTTTCTGTAATGTATCCTGCACCCTATCAAGCAGAAAAATGAGCGGTGTTGGGAAATAAGAACTACTGAAGTTTTATTGGAACAGACAATTACTCAGTAAAACGCAGACATGTACACCTGGTGAAATAAAACCAAGCGGAATTGCTCAGAAAACATATACTTTTTTGTTCGCATTGTTTAATTTTTTATACTGTAACTTCGTTTACTTATGTTGCAGAACAAGATATTCACTGATTTTTATTTATTCATTTTAGAAATCTCCCGAAGTGATGAAAATGTTCTCCAGTTTTTCGGGATAATTTTTTATGCTATGCCCAATAAACAGAAGAATTCAAAGCAAACGCACCAATGAAATGTATGAATATGAATGAATATTTCTGCCATTTATCAATTGATTTCTGAATATATTTGCATCTCTTTACGATTCAGTATAGTAATGAAAACGGAAAGCTATTGTTCTCGCTACGCTGTGTGCCCGTCTGTCTGTCACGGGCCTCTAGATCATAAATGGAATAACTTACAGATCTCAAAAATGTATGTGTTATGTGTGTGTTCACCTAAAACCGAACATCGCATTTAAATGTAAGTAAAATATTAATTTATGGGGAACCAATGCAAGTAAGGCTGATAGGTTTTATATATAACATTTGGATGTGGACAGGATATCTAGTTGGGTTCGTAAACAAGGAAA
Organism: Vandiemenella viatica; assembly: GCA_031002005.1. Classification (NCBI taxonomy): domain Eukaryota; kingdom Metazoa; phylum Arthropoda; class Insecta; order Orthoptera; family Morabidae; genus Vandiemenella; species Vandiemenella viatica. The sequence goes on along the minus strand of CM061919.1, from coordinate 237,683,861 downwards.
GAAGATAAATGCAAAGATGGGTCAGCTTATTAGGTACACAGATAAAAAACTAAATGTTAATTATGATTATAAGGTGGGGAAAGAATTGATTGTTGAAGACTTGAAATGCAAATATCTTGATATAACATTTGATACAAGATCAACTGGGCAGAACTCATTGGGCAGGTAGTACGAAAAAGGTTTCAAAATCCTGTACCTGTTGGAGAGAGTGATGAGGGGATGTACCAGAGAAGTAAAGTAATTGAGTTATAAAATGTTAGTCACTTAACTGCTTGATTATGGTGGTGTAGAATGGGACCCACATTTTCGATATAAAATACAGGAATTAGAGGGGGTGGAAAGAAGAGCTGCTACATTTGTTTCTGGAAATTATCAATCCATAACCGATATGATAAAATAGCTGGAGGGGTATTCATTGGATTAGAGTTATGGGAGTATACATCGCGTATATTGGTGATGAGGCACTGAAATATGTTGGTGTAGTAATTATGAGTAACGCATGGAAGGGAAAATATTATCATTACCACAAGCTAGCACTCGATTTCAGGCATAAAAGTGTGGGAAGTTTTCTTTCGTAGATAAGGAGGTCAGGAGTTGGAACAAGTTATCAGCAAAAATGATTAATAATTTATCAAAAAACGATTAAATTAAGTATTTACGGCTAGTGAGCTCATAAATAGAACTATGATCAGTTTCAGACCAATCTTAAAGACGCTTTACCTATTGCCTTCAAAATCAAACACATCGTGTAGTTTTTTTTGTTTTTTTTTGTTTTTTGTTTTTTTTAAGAATGATTTGTTAGTTGCGTGTAAAATAAGCAAGTGTTTCCATTTTTTAGTTAGCTACCTTATTAACAATATCATTTTATTGAAAATTTATCGCATCCTAATGGATAAAGTAGGTTGGAAGTAATCTATCCTATTCTGTAAACGGGTTGCGTCTGTCTGTTCCTTAGTGCAGCCACCATGCAAATATTTCACAATAAAATCGGATAGAGTTTTCACAGATTGAAAGCTTATGGTTTAACTTAAAATGTGCGATATACATTACGAATCAATGTGACTGGGGAACGGAGCAAGAAATGATAATTCGTTTGTACCGAGTAGAGACAATCGCCACAGAGCACAAAGCATCGCAGATAAACATTATTTTCCGAGATACCCACCAAAGATCAAACTACAAATCAGATAAATACTCCATCCATTGGATTCTGTCAATACTGCATATGTAACTTTATTTCTGAAATATAGTAATTTAGAAACTGCGGAAAAGGTTAATGAAACCGCTACGTGATTAATACCACAATAAGTGTGACGAAATTATGGAATTTATCTTAGACAAAAGTTACAAAGTTTTACTTTTATATTAGTTGAAAAACAAATTGTAAACGTCATACAATACACACGGGCAAAGCTGTGGGAACATGATAGTGTAATAAAACAATAAATTTGATTAGAATTGACGCGAATGGCGACGCGTCATTGTATTGCGTTGTATGGGAGTGGAATGCGCTACCTAACCCGAAAATATGTCGGGCACCAATTTTTACGCCAATCGACTGCGGTCTGACCTATCACATTCATACATGTTAAGGTATTTAGAGCTCTATGCTATAACTGCCCAAGGTTGGACTGAAATTTTGCCGATTTTTATTACTATTTGGATTTATCTTTTTATGACACCGATGAATAACGACAAATATAAACTACAAAGTTAACTTTAGAATGCAGTAGTGCAGAAAAATACATTTTCCGAGCATTGAATCTCTTTGAGCGGCATCGCAGTATTCGCTTCTCTGAAACTCGAATTAAGCTTCAATGTTTAAATATTAAGAAAGAACTAAACTCGGTCAATAACCAAATTTTCAGTCTCTCAAGTAAACTCTGAAGTGCTGTGATTCATTAAACTCTTACAATTGGAACCCTCTTAATTTTTGCTGTTTATTTAATTTGTAAATTATTAAAATTTTACTTGACAACGATATCATTATTTTCGAGTGACAGAAGGGTCAGGTATTCGGAGATGGTTTTTACGAACGAATTTTTATTTCGGGGAAAGAATCGAAGCTACTACCTCCAGAATGTCAGGCGATGGAAAGTAAACAGCAGCTGTCACTGTAGAAAATATTTTCAGTTTATTCCAGTTCCTAGGCTACTGAGAAGATTGTTGTGAAGTTATATAACTGTAGAAGTCACGTATCTGACCATTCTTTGATTTTCCATAGGTTTCCGAAATCACTCCAACGGAATAAAGGGATGTGTCCTATGAGAAGGCCAAGACACTTCCTTACTGTTCTCAACCTCCAGCTCTTTCAACATGCAATGACGTCGACGAGGACTGCGGTGTAAAGCCACAGATAAAAACAGTGGTTTTACTGGTTAACGTTCAGTCGCACTATAATACTAGTGGTCAGTTCTGTTTGAAATTATTCCTTCAAAAACTATCCAATTATCCTCTCATGTGCGAAGTTAATAATTGAAATTATCACAGTTAATGTATTCGCAATTAATTTAAGGTTAAATAACCAACATTGAATAAGACACAAAGATATGATGCAAACAGTAACATCAACTACTCGTAATCTAAAGCACGAAAATTCTTTCAAACCTCCAATTTTTTTTCCAGTTTTCACCGATTATTTTACTTTGACAACTGGATGTTGTGAGCCGTTTCATCAATTGCAAGTTAATTTTTCTTATTTTTATAAATGTATATGATAAACTAATGCAATTGAATTGCAAGTGAATCATCACTAAATTTACTAGGCGTGGTGTTGACACTTACATGTTCTGAACTCGATTCTAAGAGTAAAATTAATGGTGGTACTCTGTAGTCTAGTCAGTGTAGTATAAGGTTGTGAACCTTAGGAAGATTTCACAATGATTCCTGTTAATAACTACTAGATGAAGCAAATCCTGGCTATGAGAGCACGAAATAAAAATCACATATGTCGCTGAAGATGCTCTGAAAAAGTAGTGAAACGCCTACGACAGAAATAAAATAAAATTCAATTGCATTGCCGTATCATTAACCTTTAATAAAAATGGATATTTTACTTTGTTTCCACTTATCATCTCTGGAGGAAATTCTAAGTCTGGTGTACTACTGTCTGGAGGATTGTTGCTAGTCCACTTGTGCTGAGGTCTTTGTTCTGTAACAATACTTACCAGCGCCGACACTAAACTCTCAACTTAGGGAGAACTCCGGCTGAGTATTGCCGTATTCTGTGCGACATAATGACCACTCCTCCTCTCTGGACTGCGATGCTGTTGCAAATAAATTCGGAGACACTCTGCGCTACACACTAAAATGCAGTTTCTGTGTTCTATTATCCTGCAATACAGCCTTTGGTTTTGATCGTTCATCCGCGTCGTTGCCACAGCAAAATCAACAAAGGAAAATACCCCTAGCATGTCTAAATCAATCTTGTTTGAACACTTAAATACTAACTTTTTTTTTTTTTTTTTTTTTTTTTTTTTTTTTTTTTTTTTTTTTTTTTTTTTTTTTTTTTTTTTTACCAGTCGAGTTTCAGCTCTCGTAGTGTAAACTTCCTTATACTCGCGGATCAGCGTTGTGTGCGGTTAAGTGCTTCGCGGTCTCCGGGCAGTGTTTTCCCGGAACTACGGACTAGTTCTCCGGGGATATTTTCCCACTCTCGAGTTTAAATAGTGCAATAGTTTATCAAGTACACACATCTGTTAATTCAATATAGCCTGCCGCCGTCATGTACGGCGGGGACTATGGCGAAAGCGGCCAGCTCCAGCTCCAGCCGTCGACACTCTGCCAGGCAAATGGTGAGACAATCATAGGCCCAGCAGACGAAGACAACATTAGTGGCAGCCATGTGCAGTTCCCATCGCAGAGCAATAGCGGTGATACGAGTGCAACCATGGACGCGGTCAGCTCAGGTCTCAATACTGTAAACACTCCACCAGCAATCTTCAATCCTACTTTAATCCAACGTGACCAGCAATCGAGAAGAGAAGATGAAGTGGTAGCACATATACCGCAGAAACGCCCCTTCGCCTCCGCAAACGACATCGGCACCGGCGCCAGCAGCGGAAGCAGCAAGGTTCTCCGTTCCTCACGGCATCCTCCGCCACCAGCTGACATGAGTATGGACGCATCGCAGCCGGAACATGCGCAGCGACAGCAGCCAGCAACGGCCACAGAAAACAACATCCTGCAGGTAAATGGGGCGGCGCCAGCACATTATGAAAGTTATGATCTAGGTCCCTACCACGTGTATATAGAAAGTCAGGACAAAAACATTGGACGTATCCACCCAATGGCTATCGGCCGCATCATGTACTCCCTCAGCCAGGATATAGGTAACAACATAATCCAGATAGCCCCTGCTGGGCGAAATCGTGTCAAGATTGAAATGAGATCGGCAGCATCGGCCAACAGCCTGATCACTAGTTCTGTTTGGGAGCGACAATGGCCGAAGGGCCTACATTCCGTTCTCTCTCATTACACAGCAAGGGATTATTAGAAATGTCATGACCGAAATATCAGAGGAAGAAATAATGGAGGTTGTGAGGTGTGAATATCAAGTAGTGAAGGTCAAAAGGTTTATTAGAAAATCGAAAGAAAATGAGCAAATGAAGGAAATCCCGCTTCCGGTATGTCTCCTAACTTTCAAAGCTCAGAGGCGACCCCAATTATGTCTATATACATGGAGTGAGATGTCCCTGTAGAACCCTACATTAAGCCGGTAATGCAGTGCTTTAACTGTCTCCGCTTTGGGCACCCCAGCAATCAGTGCAGAAGCAGCAAACGATGCCCCTTTTGCACAAATCCACATGATGGAACAGAATGTGTGAACCAAAGTTCCCCAATATGTGTCCACTGCAGCGGTGGTCACCCATCCTTTGACAGACAGTGCCCCGAATACGTCAAACAAAAGAAGATCAAACAGGTGATGGCCCAAGAAAATCTAAGCTATAAGCAAGCCCTAGAGAAAATCTCCATCCCATCGTACGCCAGTATGGGGGCGAGCCTAGGAAGAGCGAACATGCAATTTCCAATCATGGCCACCCACGAAGGAATCTATGACCAAAGTGGTAGGAACATAGCACAGCATAATACCTACAACCGCCCCACCTAACGTCCCGATTTATCCTCCCCAACAGGCGCAGATACCACAGGCCACTCCTACGCTGGTAAACACCCCCACTGACCTGGAGAACTCCCTACCATCCTTTCCGGTCAGGAACCAAGTTCACCCTCCTAGCTCCGAAAGTCAGAGAAAAGCGGGCAGAACCACAAGCAGTGCGGTAGACAGGTCCTACAAAAACTATTGGATTCCGTACAATAGGCACATCGAACCGATAGTCCGCAACCCATACCCTCCCCATCCTGTAAATAACCATTCTGACGTACCATCTACGGAATCCTCGGTCAACAAAATGTTTGAAATAGTAATGTGTGTGATAAATCAGCTGGTAGGAAACCAGTTGCAAGATCCTTCCCTGTACGCACCTAATGTAAAACAACTTCTGCTCCGTTCCCTGTCCATAAGCGGGATACACAATGGCGGCTCCAGCTAGAAACATCGGATCAGCCCCGCATTGCGAGATCATCCTACAATGGAATGCAAGATCCATCAGGGCCAACAAAGAGAGTTTGCTGCAATACTCCTCAACGAATAAGGTGGCCGTCATGGCCATCAGTGAGACTTGGCTGAAGCCAGGCGAACGATTTTTATTCAAGGGGTATAATTCCATTAGATCAGATCGTCCTGATGGCTACGGGGGCTCTGCCATACTAATTAGAAACTCTATTTATTATGAACCAATACACCTCCGCACGGAAGATACGGAATTTAATATATGTGCGGCTAGAATCCGTCTCAGCAAGAAAGAGGTCACCATCGTATCAATGTACAGACCACCGAACAAGAAGTTATCGAAAGCAGCCATCACGAACCTCCTCAGACCCCTACCGAAACCGGTCCTTCTCTTAGGAGACCTTAACGCCCATAACATTCTATGGGGAAGTTCAAGTACAAACGAAATGGGTAACACTATAGCTACTATTTTAGAGGAAGAAGACATGGTTGTATTGAACAATGGCGAACCCACCAGGATCAATGCGCCAGGTCAGGGTCCTTCTGCAGTGGACATTTCCTGTGTATCGGCGAATATAGCCGTGGACATCTCTTGGGAAATAGTCGAAGACACGATGGGATCTGACCACCTACCCATCCTACTCCGCTTCAGTTCTGACACCTCAGCGCCACGGTTCATCTTCCCTACCAACAAATGGAAAATTCACCAGGCTGACTGGGAAAAATTTGAAATTGGCTTGGAACGACTCACATCATCTTGGGAGTGCGGAGCTGATGCTGCGTCGGATTACCGCCTTTTGATAAACGATATTAATCAAGCTGCTAACGCTTCCATTCCCTCACAGAAACCTGTATACTTTCTGAAGAACAAACGGATACCTTGGTGGGACAACGAATGTAGGGAAGCGGTGCAACGACGCAGAGACACGCTACGTGCATTTAGAAGTTGTCCCACGCTGGACAACTACCTGGCCCACTGCAGAGCGCAGGCTATCGTCAAGAAGATAGTCAAGAGAAAGAAAAGAGATAAATGGAACGAGTTCTGCGAATCCTTCAACAAAGATACGCCCATACCTGAAATATGGCACAACTTGAGGAAATTAAAGCACTCAGCCTCCCCGGCAATTGGAACCTCTCTTATAACGAACGACATCCTGGAAAACATCCTCATCTCCTTAACCCCGGCTTGGGTGGAACCCAACCTTGAAGAACCCAAGGCGCCTGAGCCGCACTTCCTGCTGCACCCGTTCCAATTAAACGAACTCAACTCTGCTCTAAATCATGGATCTGACACAGCGCCAGGTCCGGACAACATCCATTACGCCATGCTGAGGAACCTGCCGGTCTCGGCAAAAACAAAGTTGTGCAGTATTCTGAACAGGATCTGGGCGAATAGAATTCAAATTAAGGAGATGAAAACAGCGCGGGTGGTTCCCGTGAGGAAGCCAGGGAAAGACGGCCGCAGGGTGGACTCCTACAGACCCATAAACTTACTGTCGTGTACCAACAAAATCCTGGAACGCATGATCAAACAGAGATTGGAATGGTGGCTAGAGCATCACTCGCTCCTCCCTGAAACACAGTACGGATTCAGAAGAGGTAAAGGCACGGAGGATATCTTAGCACACCTGACAACGACAATCCACTCCTGCTTAACCAAAAACAAATTCATGATCGCCGCATACATCGATATAAACAGCGCATACGACCATGTATCCCTTCCGATCCTAGCTAAGAAACTTCACCGCTCTAGGGATCCCACAAGTCTTTGTGGGAAATCTATTAGCACTGCTTTCAGACAGGTGGCTTGTAGTATCGCGGGGTAGGTTCCCCTGTGGCATCCAGGAAAACAAATCGAGGCCTGCCTCAGGGCTCCGTTCTTGCGCCGCTGCTATTTAACCTGTACACTTGTGACCTCCACCATACTATGAGTGGCAGTATCACCATCCTCCATTCGCCGACGATCTTTGTATATTCATAATAGGAGACTCATGGGAAGAATGCCTCCGGAAGCTGTCGTCGGAAATGGATAAATTCATACAATGGCTGTTCAACAATGGCTTTGACATATCACCTACGAAGTCGGCCGTATCCATATACACCCGTCATAGAATGCCCGCAAGGGTCGATATAAAATTAGGACCCTTCACGTTCCCCGTAAAAAGCACGGTGAAATATTTGGGCGTATGGATCGACAACAAACTCAAATGGGGTACTCACATAAAAAACATAATCAAGAAATGCGATATGGCCACCAATCTCATTCGAGCAATAGTCAGCATCAAGTGGGGTGGCCACCCCGCAATATTATTAAGGATATACAAATCCTTGGTGCGCCCTCACTTCGACTATGCATGTATATGCTATGGGTCAGCATCGGAAACCCTACTCAAAGAGCTGGACAAAGCCCAATATAAGGCTCTCCGGGCATGTCTAGGCGCAATGAAATCGACGCCCACGAACGCGCTTTTAGTCGAGGCACTCGAACCCCCGCTAAACATCCGCAGGAGCCTTCTTAGCTCGAAATTCCTCCTCAAACACAGCCAATATGCTGGTAGTAGTTTGATGAATGCAATTCACGATCTCGCAATGCAATGCCTTACTGCCAACTACTGGGTAAAGAAAAAAACGCCTCCAGTTGCGGCGGAATATTTAGAATCCTACAAGATATGTACGAGCATTCGACAAAACACAAAAATGCCATCCTATGAGGCCTCGTATTGGAGCACCGTCACAAACTTGGAAGTGTTTACAGATATGGAAGCGACGCCCCAGCCGGAAAGCCACAGAACAAATGTGTACCAATTTCTGTACAATCGTCCCCAAACGGAACACATATACACAGACGGATCTAAGCTCCCAGACGCGGCAGGATGTGCTTTCTTCACTCCAAAATTTGACGTAAAGGGACTATTCCAGCTTCCTGCGGAATGTTCCATCATGACTGCAGAACTAAGGGGTATACTTGAAGCACTCAATTACGCTAAAAACTCCTCAAGCACAGCCTTTGTAATCCTATCGGACTCTAGATCGGCCCTGATGTCACTAAAATACCACCACAGTAAATGGCACAATGATCAACGTGTGTACGACATCGTGAACGTAGTCCAAGAATTAAAACGCTCCAACAAATCAGTAGAATTCAAATGGGTCAAAGCTCACTGTAACCTCCGTGGAAACGAGATGGCGGACCGCTACGCAAAACAAGCCGCACGTAGCGGTATAACAGACAGTAACAAGATTCCCTATCCTGACGCTGTATGTCTCATCAAAAACATTGCACTATCCAAGTGGAATATGGAGTGGAAGAAATCTATCACGACCAGAGGTCACCATTATGGCCTCATACACCCGGTGATTCCAACCAAGCAGTGGTATGAGAAGTATAAATGCACTCGCAGGTTTAGCACATGCATCGCCAGACTCAAATTCAACCACGGATGCTTCAAACAACATCTCCACCGTATTCACGTCATGGACACGCCCAATTGTATATGTGGCGGAATTGAGGATACAAATCACCTCCTGTTCGGTTGCAGTAGGAAGAAGACTGAGTCAGACCTCCTTCTACGATTCCTCACGAAAGTAGGAATCCCGTTACCCACATGCGCTGCCACACTCCTATCAACAGAGAACTACGCGATCTACAAGATTTTATATCAACATATGCGAAGGATTGGTGTTACAATCTAATAGACACATTTATGTATCTGTAACATTATATAGACAGGTCTCTGTACAATGTTAATATTTATTGTGAGACATAAGCAAGGTTATAATGTCAAGCGTGTTGTCCGGGTGATACACTACACCCTAGGACAGCAATGCTCCTTCACTGATGTTATATATGAATTAGAGCTAATTATAAGTTATGTATATTGTAAACAACCCCAGTCTGTATCATCATGGATAAGGCAAAGTAGCCTACGCAGATGTCAAAGCTAACTGTAATATCTTACTTCTGTACATGTAGAACCACTTCCTATAAAATGTCTAGATTTAATTAGAGGACAATACTCTCACTGCAGCTGATCTTATATGATTATGTATATGGACTGTACCATAACATTGTAGTATCCATGTAACCTGTACATGGCTGTATGGGTGCGCAGCCCAAATGCCAATAAAATTTGAAAATTTTTTTTTTTACCTACCACATGTAACAACATTTTAGGTTAATGTAGTAGTGCCTGATAATTAATTTTATAACTTTCTATTTAAATATCTCCGCTTTACCTAATTACTGATAATTACTGTCTCTCAACTTAATAATAAATTATTCTACATTCACCGCAATCGTCTTGTTTGGTTGCTTCCAACAGTAATAATTACATTTTATGTCGTCTTTTATACTTCAGATGTCTTTTAACGTTCGCCCTCCGTTTATAATTTTATCTTTCGTGCTTCCTCTTTTTAAAATGTAAGAAAACGTACACTGTACATGAAATTAATTCACTTTCGTCAGGAAAACCATTGATTCTACAATCAATGTTAAACTTTACTATGTTCACTCAATCACACATTTATTACACGACTTCTGATTTTCGGTACACATCCAACTGAATTCAACGTAACTTCAACAAGAACATATTTTTCTTTGGCCGCCGGTAAGTATTTACATTTACTGTTTACATAGCAAAGAAAGAAATAATGCTTTATTAGCAAAGAAATAATTTGCTGAAAAAAGAAAAAAAATGTAAAATCTGAGGATTCAAAAAGAACGTACAGAAACAAAGAAAAACAGCATGGGAAGCACAGAGAAGGAAACAACAGAGTGAAATGATGAAGAAATATTGGGAGCAAAGTGAAGAAAGTATGAAGTTATTTCCCGCGGGCCACAGTTGACCGAAGTCGGGAAGAAAAACGTCTAGGCAGCTCACAAACAAAAGGAGTTTTGCGTCGAGCATGCAAATCTATAAGACCCCATTCCTTCTCGAGCTGTATGGAGTATGACATGAGGACTAGTTTGAGTTCCAACCTTGCGTTTCACTGCCCTTGTGCTGTTGTCTCACATGGTAGGTAACACGTTAGAGTCAAGTGCAGGCAGGTGGCTTTGTTATTAAACGTGCACACACCACGATCTATGCCGCAACCATCTGTCAAGCCGGGAAATTATGTTACCTGAGTGAAACCACTAGCGTTCTGACAGCGGCACTATATCATCCAGCACGTTGTACTAAATCAAACAAGCTCCTTCAACATTCCGCACTGAGCCTGATGGGTGAGCCGTAACGCTCAGGCCTGGCATTCGGGAGTACGTGTGTTCGAATCTCCATCCGACCTACCACTATTTTGGTTTTACGAAATAAAACCAGGCGAAAGCCAAGATGGTTCTTTCAAAATTCCACCGCCGAGTTCCTTTTTATTCCTTGCCCCTTCTTAAATGTTATCCTCACTCTAATGACATTGATGTCGAAGAATCATAAAGCCTTATACAGTAATACAGCCCCAAATAACGGCAGATGTGCCAAAAGATGTCATACACAACTTTGAAGAATGAAATATTTTGCCGATTAACACAGACAGTTGCATTGGCAGCATTGAAAGTTTCTTTCTTGTCGGATAACAAAGAATGAATGAAGTCGCAATACCCAAATTTACTCTGATACCAAAATTTTTAATATAAGTCTAGGTATCTAGAGTTGGAGTGGGACTGGGCAGCAGGAAATGAATGGGAAGGAATTCGACAATGGCCTTTCGAAAGAACTATCGCGACATTTGCCTGTAGTTATTTCGGGAAAATATCCAAAACCGACTGCTGAACGGCCGTACAAAGAATTAATCCCCTACTTGCAATGCCAGATCCGAGAGTTACACACTAATTCACCAGTCTTGGATTGAGTCTGAAGGTAACATCGCAAACATCTGTACGGTTGTATCCTCCATTAGCTTTCGGGCTTAAAATATAACGTTTCGGACTGCGTCTTGTTCATTCAGTCTTTCTACGAAGTAGTTTAGTTTCTCCAGCCGATACTCCAAGATCTTCAAACCTAAGCCTTATTCTTGTTGCCATTAATGATTGTATCGGAAGTATGTAGGTCTATAATATATCCACTTTTCTTGAAGGTATTTTATCAACAGTGACTTATCTCTTGAACTTTTAATTTAATTTAATTGCAATGGGGCACAGGCTCCGGTGAGTTGTTCTGTTGATCAACCAATTTTAAGTCTGGAATAAACAAATCTTTGGTCCATAAATTAGTTTTCGGATTAATAATATCCCAGATTACCGAAATAGAACCGTAAGGCGAGGAGATGTTAGAAGATCTCCATTTGTACAAAACTAAATCAAATATTTCGAAGTATTGCATACCTATCATTATTTGAACATTATTTGAAGCCCTGAATTGACGGTAATTGATACTGAATCTAAAGTTGAAGATTTTACTGCGAATAAAAGTGAATATGAGAGTATAGACTGCATAAGGCTTTGTTGTCAAAAGAGACGACAGCCTGTTTTGGGTAAGAGACTATAGTGAATGTGGTTAGTCCGGTTGGATGATACGACTATTCTCCTCTTACCGATTACCTTTACACATGGTAGCTTATCAGATAAGTTTCTTATTAGTGTTTTAATATCGAGTTTAAGTAATGACGTCCCTAGAGGTATTGAACAAAAAAATTGTGGTGGTCCATGTATATTTGTCGTCTGTTCCTAAGAAAGATATGAGGCAAGGTACAAAAAAATTTACAAACAACTTTCGGTCATACATGCAACTGTTCAAAGGTAGCAAATAGCTGAGGCGCCTGAAACCAAAAAGTGATACGGCTTGTAAACTGCATTAGATTAATGGAGTTGGTGTTATATAAAAAATTAAGCGTTACATGAAACACCACTGCCAATTGTAAGGTAATCATTCCTTTATTGGATTACGGCGTGTTATTTAGAAGAAAATGACCTAAATTCTCCTCTTTTAACACATGAAAGCCGTTGGCTCGGATAGTTTTAATTACTATTTTCTGGCATATAACCGCCAAGCAAATTAAGATGAGTTATTACAACGCCCAGAAATGATAAACTCATTGTTCTGGTCGAAAAGTTTTTGAATTTGATTAATACCGTTCACTAACACAACTTTGAAGACACCTATGTTAGATTGAAACAAGTTTCCTATACATTTCACAAGCTTGTGTATAGGGAGCCTGTGCTCGCGACACACAATTTTCCCCAAGCTGCACGACACACACACTGCCCCGCGTCCCGCTACGCTACAATGCAGCCGCCAAAACAACAGCTGTGCTGCCGTGTCAAACAGTGTTACTTAAATATAACAACACCATGTTTACTAAACAAACTACAGGCTGTAGAAACTAAACATTATTACAAATCATGTTACAGACATTAATACAGTTATTCAGTATACTTATAATTAATAAATACTACTTAATGCAATAATAATAAAAATAATAATAACTACGAACCTACTACCCTGTCGTAGGAAGAAGATAAAAAGAACAAAAAGAAGATTAAGAAGGTTAATGGTTCCATGCACTCCTTAACGGCTAAACGATAAGATAAATAATAATAATAAATTAATAATATAAAATAATTATGGTTTTAATGATAATCAGGGTCGGCTTAAGGGATTTTGGGGCCTCCTGCGAACTTTGATTTCGGGGCCCCCTACTTCTTTTCTAGATGTACTTTTGCCTACACTTTTGATCATTTTCGTGACTTTATGTACACATATATAGATACACACACACACATATACTATATACAAACGGGCCAGCGGTTTATTGAGTATTAGCTGAACGTGAAAACTTCGCAGAGTCTTTGGTGTTTTATCAATGCATCTCATATGGATCTCCCAACTACTGTCACTTTCATTTCTGGCTAAGCCCTGCTGCCCATTGTGCCAAATGAAATTGTTTTTGTATTCAATTTTATAGTTATTATATTTATAATATACTTTTTGTATACGAAATTTCTTTTTTTTGCCTTTGTTAGTACACATAGATTTTTGGGCCTGGAGACACATGAGCAGGCATACACATTTTAATTTAATAACTTTTTATATGAAACGTCAGAAAATGAATGAGTTTATTCGAACGAAATTACATAAATTGCTGAAACAGGTTCAGAGCAATACACGCCTTTAAATATATAGGCTTATTGTAATTACATCAGATACGACTTTCTCAAAACTGAATCTAATGAAGCACTTCTCGTGGAACTCCACGCCTCGGAAATGTCTATTGTGAACGCAGCTTGTTAACATTATAAACTTGTAGATTATTTATTTTAGCAGGAAAATTGTTCGTTAAGTAAGCACAAATTTTGAAGGGTATCGTGGCGGGCCCCCCTCAAGCTTGGGGCCCACCACGACTGCAGTTCTTGCGGTAGCCTTAAACCGGCCCGGATGATAATGTTACGACAATGGTATTTATATACTGTCTATAGGTTCTGAGAACGTGCTCTTAATTATGTATAAATTGTTGAATACCTTCTGATTGGAAATAATATAACAAACTATATAAACAACACGAGAACTGAAGAGAAGGCAGCCGAAAAGGAAAAAACAAATCTTTTTTTAAGTACGAAAATTAATTTGACTTCCAGTATCAGATTTGAGATTTTTGCCGAGCGTATTGATCCAGAAACTTGTTGTTTCTACGTAGTAGTCTTCTGGCCCCTGCGGATCGAGTAGGAGCCACTGTACACTCGATCTTGGTGTTAAATAACTTCCTGAAGTGTCGTGTTCGTGGAGAGGGCAGTAGCGCTGGGTAGGCGTTGAAGGGGGAACGCCCCCAGGGAGAAAACTCTAAAAGAAAATCCGTGTCCTCCGGTCTGGAGTATGTGACGGCAGCTGCCAGCTCTTCGAAGTAAATAGAAAATTCAATATAGTGTTGAAAAAGCAAAAGATCGAGCTTGAAACACACTGGAAGGAAAAATAAAAGAAAGATAGTGCATAAATTAATAATGGCTAACATATACACTATGCATTTGGGCTACTGATATTTTGAAAAATGGAATAAACTAAAATAGCTATTGATTCTGTTTTAAACATCAAATATTTACTTTGTGATGGTAGGGATAAACAGAAGGAACTGACGGAAGGATTCAGCTGTGGTATTAACGGAAAAGAAGAAAGCTAGGAAGTTAATTAAGGCCGAGAAACCATGCAGTGAGAAATTATTTGGGCCTCTACGTGTGTCATAAAAAGATTAAAATATGTGAAATATTGACGATGGAGGTAATTTTGTAATAAGACAAACGACACTGTTAACTTGCCATAAATGGTACAGCATATGTGAAAGAAGAAGATGAGCAGTTTTGATGGAAATAATCTACCGGTATGTTGCAGCTAACAGCGAAGAAGAAACTATTCATCAGTCAGTAACACAAAATCTTTTCCACCAAAACACTTATTGATGTTTGTTTATACGTCGGTAACGGATCAGAAATAATTTACTGCCATATTATACCAGGTAGAGTCATCATTTTAAAATACAATATGCTGAAATTTTGTTCACTAGATACATATACAGTGACACGAAACAGCAAACAAAACTGTAAATCAAAATAAGTCAGAGACATGAAATGTTTTGTCTTTTGAAAGATTATCTGATTTTTTTTAGTTGAGGTTACTGGTAACGTATCATGAAAGAAGTGCCATATCAACCTCAACCAATATGTAAACAGACAGGTAGACTTTCCACTTGAATTTATAGAGTAACATGTCAATATATGCCGCCATTTAACGACTGTAATGAAATGCTTCTTTTACCTTGCTGCGATTATAGATATGCGAACAAAGACGCAGTAATGATAACAATAAATACACTTTTTCCCCTTTCGTTTCGTTGGAGATTGGAAAGAATTTGGTAGAATTCCTGCATACACAGTTTTGAGAAATGTGTAGCGCAGATGTAGACGTAAAGAGATGTTGACGGTTAGAGACCTGGGATTTTTTTTTTTAAAAGAAAGGTTAGGTACACTTTCTGCTAGAGACTACAACGAACATCACAATATCCACTCCGCGTAACTTATCTTCAACAGAATTATTTTACTGTAAGTTTTTCTTGTTCTATTAGTTTACTTATTTTCATCCGTGAAAGGTCTTTCACGACAGCTAGTTTTTCAAACAAGAGTATAACCTCTCATTAAAATGAAATCTATATTCTAGGCTCCTTCTGGGATGGCGGCAATTTGTTCGCGAAGTAAGAGTGTAGCTTTGCACACATCATAATCTTCCTAAAATCTGAAAGCATGTAACATAACCTCAACGAGCCAGTTTTTTAAAGACATTAATGACTTATAATACTTAAAAGTATAGTGGTATTTAATGGAGAATTCATTGATCATAATATATCGCTTCTTTGTTTTTATCTGTACTTAATACCTTATTTTTACATGTTTCTATTGTTTTGACATGTTTCTGTATTTTCCTATACGTTTTCTTCACGTATTTATGGTAAATTATTTTCTTCACTCTTACCCATATTCAGTTAAGTACGTTTATTTGTGGTATTACATTCATCGCACACGCTATTAATTTATCTATCTGTTTAGAAACATTGCCATTAGTAATATATCTGGATGTTATGAGTGTTTTCTCTGGATTTATGGCACTGCTAATGTTGGTTTAACCGCAAAACGTAGTATATGATTTATTTGTTACAGATTGTGTGCTACAAGCTCTTAAATCGCTTTCTCGTCCGGATTTGTACGATATCGGCGAGAATTAATTTGTCCCCGCCACAGACAGAAGTGCCAATATTTCTGACGTGCTCAACAGTTATCGCTGCTCCTCCCTCCAACCAGAGACGTCACTGCACATTTCACGAAATTAGATTTGCTTTGGAAGTCAGTTGCTTATTCGTATTTTTTGCCTTTTTTTGTTTAAACTGGAAGAGGATTATGGCTGTATATTTTAATTGGTTTTAAAGTTATTTTCTATATCACTGCTCGTGACGCATGTGTTAAATCAATCACTAAATCGAAAACCCAGAGAAATACCTGTATCAATCACAGACAGAAACAGTTTCACACGTTGCAAAGTTTGGGGCAGTGAGGTATGCTCTGTAAAGTAATTAAAATCAGTTTGGTGACAGAGTTTATTTCATAAACATTATGTTGTTAATATTTTACATTATTTCTTAAATTCTATTACTTCTACAAATACACTCTTGGAAACTGAAATAAGAACACCGTGAATTCCCAGGAATGGGAAACTTTATATACAAATTCCTGGGGTCCGATACAACACATGATCACACAGACAGAACCATAGGCACATAGACACAGGCAACAGAGCATGCACAATGTCGGCACTAGTACCGTGTATATCCTCCTTTCGCAGCAATGCAGGCTGCAATTCTCCCATGGAGACGATCGTAGAGGTGCTGGATGTAGTCCTGTGGAACGGCATGCCAAGCCATTTCCACCTGGCGCCTCAGCTGGACCAGCGTTCGTGCTGGACGTGCAGACCGCGTGAGACGACGTTTCATCCAGTCCCAAACATGCTCAATGGGGGACAGATCCGGAGATCTCGCTGGCCAGGGTAGTTGACTTACACCTTCTAGAGCACGTTGGGTGGCACGGGATACATGTGGACGTGCATTGTCCTGTTGGAACAGCATGTTCCCTTGCCGGTCTAGGAATGGTAGAACGATGGGTTCGATGACGGTTTGAATGTACCGTGCACTGTTCAGTGTCCCCTCGACGATCACCAGAGGTGTACGGCCAGTGTAGGAGATCGCTCCCCACACCATGATGCCGGGTGTTGGCCCTGTGTGCCTCGGTCGTATGCAGTCCTGATTGTGGTGCTCACCTGCACGGCGTCAAACACGCATACGACCATCATTGGCAGAAAGGCAGAAGCGACTCTCATCACTGAAGACGACACGTCTCCATTCGTCCCTCCATACACGCCTGTCGCGACACCACTGGAGGCGGGCTGCACGATGTTGGGGCGTGAGCGGAAGACGACCTAATGGTGCGCGGGACCGTAGCCCAGCTTCATGGAGACGGTTGCGAATGGTCCTCTCTGATACCCCAGGAGCAACAGTGTCCCTAATTTGCCGGGAAGTGGCGGTGCGGTCCCCTACGGCACTGCGTAGGATGCGACGGTCTTGGCGTGCGTCCGTGCGTCGCTGCTGTCCGGACCCAGGTCGACGGGCACGTGCACCTTCCGCCGACCACTGGCGACAACATCGATGTACTGTGGAGACCTCGCGCCCCACATGTTGAGCAATTCGACGGTACGTCCACCCAGTCTCCCGCATGCCCACTATACGCCCTCGCTCAAAGTCCGTCAACTGCACATACGGTTCACGTACACGCTGTCGCGGCATGCTACCAGTGTTAAAGACTGAGATGGAGCTCCGTATGCCACGGCAAACTGGCTGACACTGACTGCGGCGGTGCCCAACCGCTGCGCAGCTAGCGCCCTTCGACGGCCAACACTGCTGTTCCTGGTGTGTCCGCTGTGCCGTGCGTTTGATCATTTCTTGTACAGCCCTCTCGTAGTGTCCGGAGCAAGTATGGTGGGTCTTACACACCGGCGTCAATGTGTTCTTATTTCAATTTCCAGTAGTGTATAAAATAGAAAAACGAATTGCTATGAATAACAAGCATAGATGGCTACGTATCCTGAGTCAGAAAAGACAAACATATTAACTAAAATGTTTCTTCTTCCTGTGTTTACTAAATTAGTTCCCTGCGTTTAGGGACGTTAATAGCAAATTAGTTAATGTCATATTGCATAACTATGAAACCGCTTTTTGTTTTGATGTTGTATTTCCTTACTCTACTTCATGAGACACTCGTAAGAATAAATTTACTTGGAGAATGAAACCTCCTCCCGTGAAAGAGCACCCATATTTTGTGTATCATAATATTTTACTTGAAACGAAATATAATTTTTATTACTTTTTTGGAAATTCTTTCCATTCATCCGAATGAATACACCCAAATGCTTAACAAATAAATTCAGAGTTTGAAATGGCACAGTTGTGAGTACAGTTCTATTTTTAATACCTATTACCGTATCTTTTGTAACCATACTTCGATTAATTTCTTTTCTTAACAAAAAATAAATGCACTAAGGGTGAAATTATCGTAACAGAATTAAAAATAATCATAAAAACTTGCCTTTTCCTTAAAAAAAAATCATTTGAAATAGCAAAAAAATGCAAATAAAGTCACACGAGGTATATGCCAGGATGATTCCTTCAGAAGATCACTGTCGAATTCCTTCCCGTTCGTCACCTTCAGTAATGAAGGTTATCGATGCAGGATCACAAGTTGATGCTATTTTCTTGGATTTCCAGAAGGCTTTTGACTCTGTACCACATAACCGCCTTTTGGCGAAGATTCGAGCGTACGGTATATCTGATCAGATCTGCGAATGGATACGCGATTTTCTAACTGGTCGGTCGCAGTATGTCGTTGTTGACGGGGAAGCCTCTTCAAAGCTAGATGTTACTTCGGGCGTTCCTCAAGGAAGTGTAATAGGACCACTTCTTTTCTTAATTTTTATAAACGATCTTGGTGACAACGTTAATTGCAGGATGTGATTTTTTGCTGATGATGCACTTATTTATAGGGAAGTGGGGTGCTCTGACGATTGTTTAGAAATACAGCGCGATCTGGATGTTATTTCGGAATGGTGCCGTAAATGGCAGCTTACACTTAACTGTAAAAAGTGCAAGGCAATACAAATAAGTAATAAAAAGACCCCGTTTGCTCACGAGTACAAAGTTAATAATTCAGTTGTTGACACGGTCGATTCCCTGAAGTATCTAGGCGTAACAGTACAAAGCAACATGAAATGGGACTTGCACATAACTTCAGTCGTAGGCAAAGCTAAATCGAAACTACGTTTTGTAGGTCGTATTTTGAGAAGCTGCAATGCTCATACAAAGGAAATAGCGTACAAAACACTAGTGCGTCCGCATTTGGAATACTGTTGTGCAATTTGGGATCCGTATCGCAAGGGATTGATTGACACGTTAGAGGAAGTACAGAGGAGAGCCACTCGATTCGTGACCGCTAGTTACGGTCCTTATATAAGTGTCACAGAGCTGATACGTGGGTTAGGCTGGGATTGTTTGGCGGACAGACGACGTCGTTTTCGTTTAAATTTGTTGGAGAATATGCGAAAATCTCTAATTTATGAGTGCAACGAAATACTTCTTCTGCCAATCTATTTAGGTCGCAATGACAGGAGGGATAAGATGCCGTACTTATACATTTATGTATTCTTTCTTTCCTCGTTCTGTTCGAGATTGGAATACTCTAAAATCGGATTGGTGCTTTGGCACCCTCTGCCACCCACAGTAATTGTGAATTGCAAAGTATAGATGTAGATGTAGACTTTCCGCCTTTCCTTGACCATAAAACCATAACATTCAAAGTTTTATGGAATCTATTACCTGTATTGCGACAATAGTTTTCCGTTGCTCCAAGAGATTAGAAGGCTTCAGCTTACAAGTGAGTGTTCAGTTCTTTTGTCTGTTCAACCCTATTGGAAACACTAAAAGTGAGAACTCGCATTCGGGAGGACGGCGGTTCGAATCCCCGGGCATCCAGATTTGGGTTTTCCATGGTTTCCCAAGTCATTCCAGGCAAATGACGGGATGCTTCCTTCAAAACGCCATGGCCGATTTCCTTCCCATTCCTTGCCCCCCCATCCTTTCCCGTCTCTAAAGACCTCGCTGTTAGAGAGAAGTTAAGCAGATTTTTTTTTTTTAAATAAGTGAGTACTGTGTTTCTTAATTTTTGTTAATAGTCTAGATTTAATTTAGAAATATTTAGCTACAATAGAGGCAGTAACATAACAGTTTATTTATTGTAGAATCATGTACACCAGGAATTTACTTTTCACATTTATGGTGGTTCTAGAGATCTACATTAGCCGCAGATACTGAAAATTCCATGAATAACAAGTATGACAAACCAGGACCTCAGAAGAATGAGTAAGGAACTGTTCTTCACACGCGTAGTATAAATTATCAGGTGTTACAGTTAATCAGCGAAGGAAAGGTCGAATGAACAACACTGCAACGGAATTAGGAAAATGTCTTGGCTGTACAACATACGACAGTGAAGTGGACTGCATATTATAGGTAATCTTGTACAGACACCAAGAAACCAACATGAATCATAAAATTATCTCGCAAACATCCATAAATGGATATGAATTAAAAGAAAACGAACAACAATAATTTCATATTATTATCAAACTAAAATGCCTTCAAACAATTCTTTGAATTCTTCTTGGTACTGGAAGTATTCATTTAGTTACGTTCAATGCCAAGCGCCAAAGTCAAAAGCTGTTACAGTATACATGCTTTCGGATCCATTCTACCACCACTACAGGAGTTGCCTATACATTTCAGATCAAGACCGTAACTTTCAGCAGTGAAACCAATCTCATCTATTAGAAGCGGTTCAGTTACGCGAAATTGGGAAAGTAATTCTAAAGCAGTGTCAATAGGCCTCAGGTATTAAAGGTCGCCTGGTGGGAAGCAACCCGCGACGCACACTCTAAGCTATATATAGGCTAAATGATGCGAGAGCTAAATAACACTTCGATTTTCGATTCCCGATCCGTGCCTTTCTCTCCCGGAGCTATTTCGGCTGCGAATAAAGAACTTCTCCTGCGGGGGGGTGAAGACAGGCTGATAGGAGCGGTGCTAATGCCGTTATTGGTCCGCGTCATGCACCGCCTGGGACGGCGGGGCGTCCGAGTGAATGACGTCACTTCGCACAGTGGCGACAACTGCACGCACCCGATCTGCGTCACTTGTCGCACGTCAAAATTTGTGACAAATATGTCAATGCATATAACGTAAATTCCGCAACCGGTGTTACTAAGTTGTTATAAATATAATGATATACGCAATGATATAATGGATATAATACGTAATAGTGGAAAGTGGAAAAAACTATGGTCGGATTTTGTACGAACTTATACTATGATTGCAATTAGACGTGAAGAAAAAAAATGAAATCTTCGTGGAGACGTTGGTTAGGGAAGAAAGAAGACTAGAAGGGGGATTGTTGATGAAGAGGAACGAATAAAGAATATAGTGATAGAACAGAAGTGTTGAGTAGAATTGAAGAAAGAAAAGTGTTTGTGTAGATGGAACTGTGGGCGGGGATAATTATACAGGCGTTAATGAAGATTAGTAAAGTTGAGAAAGATAAGGCAGAAGAAAGAAGGCCATTGGAAAAGAAGAATAAGAAGATTATGAAGATTTAGAAAAGATGAAGGAAGAAGACTTGAGATATAAATGATAAATTCGGAGTGGCACAATGGAAAGCTAGTGCCAGTAGAAGAAACATAGAGTTTGAAGAATAGGATAGTGGTGGACACCTAGAAGCCTGTGCATATGTGTTAAGTTCGAAAAGCAGGAGTGGTGGAGGGTTTATGGGGGTAATCCCCAAAAAATAGGGACATTTACTCAACTTATTGCTTCCTGCCTTTATAAGGTACGCATTCTGAAACTATGTCCTTCTAATTTCTCGATGTCTACGCAATAGACATTACATTAAACCCTTGTTTTTTGTATGTTTACTTCGTTAGCAAGTTCAGTTGCTATCAAAATATGTGTTAGAAAGACGAGGAATATCTGTGGCCAGTGAGAGAAGTTGAATGTGTTTGAATTGAGTGAGTGAAAATATTCAATGAAGTTAAAGTATCAGATCCATTGTGGGAGGAGTCTAATTGAGATTTCGGATTATTTTCTTAAGATTTATAAGCAGTAGTTGAATTGCAAACTTGACCTTGGACAATTAATCTCTGTTTGAATGTGTGAAGAACAGTTATAAGTGAATAACGAGAATTCATGAAAGAAAGTTAAGAAATATGTGTCCTTGTTTAGTGAATGTATTATTCCGCTTATCCTCGAAACATCCATGAATATAAATAGAGTAAGAAGAAATTTTCTGTTAGTTTCTTTATAAAGGAAACAACAGTATTGTATTATTTATATGATATCATGACATAACTGCTGCCGATACTGGAGCATAAACGACGGCAATAGACAGAGAAATTTAAGTAGATTATATTATATAATAATTCCAATGTAAAAATTGCAACCGTAACAGAATTGTAATAAGTATAAGCAATTAACAGGAGAATTCACTGAAGACGCTTCCGTAGAAGAAGTGAAAAGCGTTCTGAAAGTTAATAAACGAACAAATACTCTATTGTTTTGGCAGTATTTATTAATCAATACCATCAGCAATTGAGGAAAATGATCCACAACTTCCAAATATTCTTCTGCGTCTTTACCACATTCTCCCAACAGTTTGGGGTTGGCTGTCTTTATTGAGTCTTACTCATCGTTGGCATGTTCAAATTTGGAGCTTTGGATTTACAGCCACATGATCTTTCTGACGCAAGCATTTTAATCTACTACCACGTCGAATTACGTACTAAAGGGGGAATTGAATTGTTTTTATCGGTCTGTGATACGTGTAATTATGTTCTGTGTGTGATGAGTGTATTTTTTGTTTGTGAAATGTGTAGTTTGTGAGGCGGAGATTGAGAACCGACCCGACATTCGCCAGGACAGCATGTACGCGGGGACACGGGTTCGTTCCCAGTCCCTTTGTACTTCACCTATCCAGTGCACGGCGCATCAGCAACAATGGCGGTCTGAAGCTCTTGAAGCACTGAGAGGCAAGCGTACTTGACCATACGCTCCTGGGGCTGGCTGCTTAAATTCTTAAGATGTCGACAAACCGTTGTTGTTAAGAGAAAGTATCGTCCTATCAACAGAGAGAAAACACAGGCTTTTGATGTGTTACAATGCTTTCGAAACAGAAAGTGACAAGTACATAAGAATAGAAATGTTCTCCAAACCATTTACATCTGTAGTGTCAAGTTTTCTTTTTTTTTTTTTTTTTTTTTTTTTTTTTTTTTTTTTTTAATTTTACTAATCGCTTCGTGAAACCAAAACGCCACCTGCTTTCCTTTCATGAATCTCAATGCTGTATAAACATAAATTGTATTAAGAGAGGACGTTATGAACTCCTTATTCGTGCCATGTACGCTAATCCGGGATACATGACGTTTGCAGCAACACGCAGTCTTTACCACCTTTTGCTTAATCGAAATGATGAAGTTCGTTACCACGGTATTGTGCCGTGCATAAACTTAATTTTTTTTTAAATCTTTTGTTGTGGAAATATAACCCCGTCTTCGCTTTGGTTTCTTCAAGTCAAGCAGTACGGAAATATTGCTAGGATTGTGGGAGCGAGGGTGGTGGGTGAGCAGTTAACGCTCTGGTCTCGCATTCGGGAGGACGCCGGTTCGAATCCCCGTCCGGGCATCCAGATTTTGCTTTTCTATGGTTTTCCCAAATCACTCCAGGCGAATGCCGGAATGTTTCCTTCAAAAAGGCCACGGCCGAATTCCCTCCCGTTCCTTGTCCCCAGTCCTATCCCGCCCGTAATGACCTCAACGTTGACGAGGCGTAAAGCCATAAGTAAAAAAAAAAGTATTTTGGGAATCAGGAATTTCTGGTAGATTACCAGAAAGAGGTTATATTCGCTCCTGACTTTCTAGAAGACAGTGGTTTGATTCCCGGACCGGCTGTCTTCATTTCGTTTTCCATGGTTTAATGAACGGCGAGGTTATTTTTTCCGCTCTTCAAACACAATCCTCTTTTCGTTATAACGGATACATCGCCCACATGATATCGAATCAAATGGTCTGTGGTGGTCTGTACTCCGACGAGAAACAATCAGGAGACACCCTCCATTCTGTCCATCTGATTTTCTTTTCCTTTTTTTTTTCTTTTTACACGTTTTGGTTTTTACATTCAGAGAAGCCTTATTAGGCCGTGTGATTGCAACCAGAAAATGTGAGATTTGTTAGACGCAAAATTAAAACAGGACAGAACAATTAAATACTTTAAATCCTACGATTGTACTTGAGTTATTGAATCGTGGGTCATTCTGACGTATGAGAACATGTAACGAGTTTTGTATTGTCTGGATGCAGAGTGGAGCGTGTGGCGTGACAGCGATTTTGCATCCGTGTGGCGTGAGTGGAGCACATGCAAATTAATGAGGCGGCGCCACTGCAGAGAAGAGCAGGCGTCGCGGCGCCATGCGTCCGTCAACGGTCTGCCTGGTGTTTAAACTTGCGTGGCCGGAACACGAAGAGAGAGAGAGAGAGACAGAGAGGGCGTCATGGTAGTAGAGGGGTCGCTAGTGTTCTGTCTACAGCGAGGGGCCGTAAAACACCTTGCTGTAATAAGAGTAACTGTGGACATAAATGTAAATAAGTAATACTAACTAGAGTCAGTACCATGAAGAACCAACTGAAGTTCATTGTCCAACGCTTATGAATAATAAACGCAACATCACTTAGCAACACATCTTAATGATATAACCACTGACATAATTCAGCGATTTTTTAAAATAATATACGACTTATTAAGTAATCATAACATGTACTCCTTTGTAGACGATCTACCTATCTTTTTGAGGCGATCTTAAATATAAACTACATGTTCTGTTCTGTATCTAATTTTGTAAAACCAAAAGACAACAATTGATTTTTGAATAGACTTCATTATTAGTGTTTGGAAAATTGTGCTTGAGATTGTATTTATTAATCAAACACAAACAATACCATCTGAAAACAATTATTACTGGACCAAAGGAACTGTGATTTTTTTAATAACAGGTACTTTCGCAACATATTAATTATCCAATTCAAGAAATTCTCTATCGTGTGATGTGTAAGTTTTTTTTTCTTATGGCTTTACGCCTCGTCGACGTCGAGGTCATTAGAGGCGGAATGGGAGTGAGGACAAGGAACGGGAAGGAATTCGGCCGTGGCCTTTTTGACGAAAGCATCCCGTCATTCAGCCGAAGTGATTTGGGGAAACCATGGAATCCGTAAGATGTTTAGTTGAAAAACGATCAGATACTGTAGCCAATTTGTTAAAATTACTGATTTAGTTATGTTTAGAAGACCTTCGACGACATGAAGACTGCTATAATTTTTCTGTAAATTCTATGAGGCTTGATATCACTAAATTTTGAAAGAAATATTGGATCAGTTATTTCTGAACTAAAGTCAGGAATTAAATTTTTATTGGGTTTACACCAAAAGCTGTTAAAAATGATGAAGTAAACAGAAATATCTACAAATTTTGAGAGTAGGTGGATTGACAGTTTCCATTCAATATGCACGAAAATTATCTAATGACTCTTTTACGTAATAATCGTTTTGAGGCTAATTAGAACTAAGGTAGTGCGGGGTTAAAAATTTATAAGTTAATGGTTAAGAATTTATTGTGATTTGACAGACTGGAAGATAGACAAATCGACAGACAGTTAAATGAATTAATCTGTAAGGATATAGTCTTCCATTCGTAAGAGACGGAGTCATAAAGACTGGAAGAATAAAAAGAAAATTATGTCTGTTTACAAATCGGAGAAGAAACAAAGTCTAAACGCTCAATGGAAAACAGATGACGATTTTGAAGTTATCGTTTTCTATGGAAGTTACGAATAAATGCTTTCACTCAATAACAAATCACAACTTCTTTTTATTCATCATATTCTGTTTTTTTTTATTATTTAAAAATCATGGATATTTCTTTTCCTTTTTATTTTTTTACTTTTTTAATTACTTTTTTTTTACTTCAGCAGAATAATTAACCAAAACTAGAATAGGCACTCAGACAACTTCAGAAGGGTACTTGAATCGCCGTGGAAGTAGCGTTCTTCTGACTAGACTATTTTGTTTACGAGTTATCTAATGGAAACATTGATTTTTACCGTTGATAATGCTCACCATTTGAACCATATTGCCGGTACGGAGACCTGTTCGAAATATTGGACAAGAAATTAAAAATGAAAAGCAGAAATACAGAACATAGTCCGATGAAAGCTTGGGACACATTTATTTTATGAATATTTTGGCATAACGTAAATGCATCGATTTTGAAGGGATTTAAAAAGGTGGGTTTCTATAAAGAACATTGGAAATTAAAAGAGATGGGGGTAAAGGGCGAGAGGGGCTGGATTTTGTAAACCAAATTTAATATTTTTCTGTTTAATTTAAAATACACGTGTGTACACTTCCTTCAAAATCGTATAGAAAATGTAAATTTGTATAAAGAACATAGGCAATAATTAACGTGGTGGAAAGAGGGATAGGGGTTGGTTTTTGTAAAAGTAATGTGGACGGTGTATTTCTCTTTGTGTTAAGTATATGTGTGAATGTTCCATTGAAATCAAATAAAAACTGTGGGTTTGTGTAAAAATTAAGAGGCGTGAAGTGGTGGTTTTGGATTAGTTTGGTCACAAACATTCTCCACGAAAAATACATATACATGCCAACTTCATCGTGATCAATCGAATGGTGTCGACTGCAGCTATGTTTGAAGAACATTGACAAAAATTAAGAGGGTGAAATGCAAACCAAACATCAACAGTATTTTTGTCTCTGTGTTTTAAAGTATACGTGCGAAAGTTCCATCGAAATCGGACAAAAACTGTGGGATTGTATAAACATTATGGAGTGTAAAGAGGGAAAATGGGGGTGGGGTGGGGGGGTGTTTGATGAGAAACTTTATACATCAAAAAATACACATGTGTGCCAACATTCATGGTGATCAGTTAAATGGTGTTCACTGTAGCTTTGTATATATATATATTGGGCCATGTCCTTTTCAAGGAAGCATCCCGGCATTTGTCTGGAGTGATTTGGGAAACCATGGAAAACCCAAATCTGGATGACCGGACGGGGATTCGAACCTGCGTCCTCCCGAATGCGAGGCGAGAAAGCTAACCGTTACACCACCACGATTAGTAGCTTTGTATAAAGAGCATTGACAAAAATTAATGGGATGGAAATGGGAGAGGGTTTGGGTTTATGCAATCCAAATTTTGACAGATATATATTGTTTTTTTTTAAAAAAAGTATATGTATGCAAAATTCTATTGAAATAGACAAAAACTGTGAGTTTGTATAAAAATTAAGGGCTGTTAAGGGTGAGAGGGGCTGGTTTTTTTGATGCCCGGTCACCAGGTTGGGATATTTCAGGGGATATAGGGAAATGGGATCTATTACAGGAAAATCCACGGAAGCAAATGAAATTTGTTTTACTTTAGTCACTATGTTTATTCCAGATCTGTAGTTATTACCTCTCGAGGTCACCAGCTACAAGATTATTTGGGTTTGTCGAAAACTGCCAGATTCGTAGGGTTGAACATTAAAAAGCCTTCCGAAACATCGCGTATACTACAGAGGAGTCGCCAAAACCCGCCGCCTGGTAGCTCTGAGCCCGGACGATAATCGATCCTGCCTGTTATACCGCCTATAGTCGACTGTATCTCGTCAGCGCCGTTACAAAACATGGCTTCTAGACCATTAATCAGCGACATCTATACTCAATCTGAATACTACCTTGCCACGGCTCCCGGGAAACACAAATTATCATACTCCATATCACTTTACAAGACACATTTCTCAACTACACAAACTACAGCATTCTCACAATTCATACTACGTTATGATCGAGTATTTACTGTCTCACTGTACCATACATTTCAGACACCGATTCAAAACTTCAGTTTCAAACGAAAAATTAAAATATTAAGGTCTACTTTGTGATGGTCTATTCTATTTCATTTTACGCATTTGTCGCGTATTCATAAGAATTACGACGATCGTACGGAAAGTAGCACAATTTTTATACTAATTAAGAAGCGATCATCAGTAAAGATATTTAAAAGAAACTTTGGGTGGGAGGGGACACCAGCACAAAACTGGTACTGACCTGTTGAAATCTGTTTCGCTGCTTCGTTATATTGTCCTCCTCACGTTTAACACTCTCCTTTTTCGGAAAAGTCGCCATGAATTAAATTAATAATGCAAAATATAAGAGTGAAGCGCAGCTATTAGAAGCTGCAGACTCTGCAAAAGCAATAACAATCTTTTAAAATGTTGGTTACAACCTTTGTTGTAATATTTTCTTGCCGTTTTAGCTTTATTCCGTTGTAAAACGTCGCATGAAATCGACAGATAGAAAATGTTTATCCGAGATGAAGTACAACAACGTTCACTATCTTTATATCGATCAAAGCAGTCAGACAATCGATTGCTTCCGATGTAAAAACAAATGCGCAATTTCTGAGATGGATGCCACAGAACGAATTTCTCGTAAATTTTTCTCTTGGTCCAGGCCGAATTTCAGCCCAGTCACGGCCACTATGACAAAATGAATTTATTTAGGTTGATATGATCCTTGTACCAATAATTTTATGTCATTTTTGCAGTGCTGCTAACATTTCGCGGTTGCGGAGCGCCTTATATCTTGGCATTTTAAATTTAATTCGTGGCGACTTTTCCGAAAAAGGAGAGTGCAAAACGTGAGGAGGACATTATAACGAAGCAGTTAAAACAAATTTCAACAGGTCAGTACCAGTTTCGGGCCGCTGGAGAATGTCCCCTTCCACTCGAAATTTTTGTATTTTTCATAAATATAGATTACACTACTATTTATAAAACTGTTGGTTTTATATAGCTTTAAAATAGTCATTAGTAGATTACTCTTAGTCCGTCTAATGGTTGGTATCTACACTTCGGTTTTCTTTAGTAACCCGGTCGCCACGATCGGTTAGCAAGTGTATTCACAGTCAACTCAATATTTAAAAACATCATATGACAAATATGTGATATGATTTTGTCACCTTTGGCACACGTGAAAGTAAACACATTCTTATGTAATATAATCATACTCCGAATATTGTAAGTTATTACGATTGAGAAATACAGTTTTAAACAAGTCGGCGCAGCAGTTAGTACGATCGTTCACTACAACAACCACAACGCCGCCAAAACCCACGGTGCATGTTCTTCCAACACCTAATTAATGTTTCATAGTCTCTGGCTAACACGACGGTGAGAATACGACTGCCATTATTAATTTTCCCGGCACAGAACACCGAAATACGTATCCACAGGGACCCGGCTTGGTTTCGTAGCACTTACTTGTACACAAGTTCACTCCACCAAAGTTATTCCGCGGCTGCATTTCTGTGTGACTCGCATCGCCATGTGCGACTAAAGTAATCGAATTAATACCCCGAATATCGTCGATGCATATACATACAACCGCACTTTAACAAATCACTCATTACTACACGAAATAAAAGATCGCTGGGCGACTGTATTGTTACATATTCTACAGAGTCACAGTGTAAACTGAAACACTTGTTATACCGTGCGTGAGTTTCCGCATCTCTGCCTCATACTCCCCGGCCACTAGTCTACCGAGAAACCCCCGAACCTGCCACTTCCAAAGCGCAGGTTATGCGGGGCGGGTTGCGTGTGAGTCATCTTGAACAAATTATCTTTCAAAAATACACGACGAATAGTAAGTGAAACATGTGAATATTAGGTATTTAATTCATCCAGCGTGGTACGCCGATCGTTCTTCGCATTCTACTTAATTATACAAGGCGTCTACAATGATTAACTTGTGTCCTGTTCGATCATCACCATCATTATTATTATTATTAGTGTTAAAATTTCGACGAGACAGATGATTCGTCCATTCCATAAAACTCTCTAATTTGTCGGTAAATATCGCATCAGTGCACGTACATTGCGTCAAGAAATAATTATTTTTAAAACTGGCGGCGTTCTAAATGTATTTAAAAAGTTTTTAAAAACTACCAGAAACATGTGGAACATAACCTCGCTCGATTCGAGACCGCTTGCTACACTCCATATGAAAGCGTCACAGAACTGATTAGTAGACTAGGCTGGGAGTCTCTGGTAGATAGACGACGCACGTTTCGTTTAAACTTATTGGTAAACATGTGTACTCCCACTTTCAGTTACGAGTGTGGTGAAATACTTCTTCCACCAACGTATTTGAGTCGGAATGACAGGAAACATAAGATTAGAGAAATAAGATGCCGCACTGATTCTTATATGAATTCTTTTTTCCCTCGTACCATTCGGGATTGGAATGCACAGCAAAGAGATTAGTTTTGGTGCTGAGCACCCTCTGCCACCCACAATTTTGTAAATTTCAGAGTATATATGTAGATGTAGATGCATACAGTAAACAGACAGGATACTACTGAAACTAGTTAACCTTGAATGGTGTCTACTTGCGATGTCAGCGCTATATACGGCGAAAACGTGTTATAATTTCCGGATGCCCTCCTATCTTGAACAGTCCGCGTCCCCGATGGTCGTCGGTCCGAGTCCAGCCGAGGGTATGGGTGTTAAGTGTTGTGTTTGTGAATGTCGTGTCCTGTGATGTCCATACTTAGAAGCTAAATATACTACGGTAACTGATTCACGAAGAGATAAATGATATTCACCATGAGCTGGCTGTATGGCCTTAGTTGCCAAATGCTATAAAAAAAAATCTTGAACATTAAACACGGTGACCTAACAACAAACATGTTTCATTCAATACGGATTCATAAGCGTTGTTTCATCATATTTGAATAACACATGCATCAAGCAAACTTAACTGCGATGTTGATTTTGCGCTGCCAACTGTGAGAATGTAAAGGCTTAGAACAATCTAAAGTGGGATAATGAATGGCACTGAGAAGCAATAAATTGTTCTGAAGTCGCCATTCACGGTATACGCAAATGCTCTAGTGTATATAACCGAGGCATTTCATTAGTTTCTGATTTACGTTTCCGAGTGACCTTTAACAGCCTGTGTTACATATTTTGTATCAAGCATACAGAGGAAATTGACGGTGAATACATCAACATTCAGTCTTGCGTTTGTTATTCCCTTTGTGCCGGCGGCTTTAATAAGCTTCTCTTCTCGTTTATTTATTCGCAGACGTTCACTTCACATAATCAAATAACACAAAAGCGCCTTTGGAACTTTGAATTTCAAATCTGAATAAGCGCCCATGGATACCCAGCAGAATTTTAACAGGAGCCATTTTCATGACTCTCAACGGAAAACAAATACTGTGAGGATGTTGTTAAGGAGCTTTAGAAAATATATGGTACATAGAATTATGCTTACAAAATTTTTTTAAAAAAATATTACGTTCCATGAGAAGTAACAAAAGAGTTTAAATCAACAAGCTATTGCTCTTATGTCTGATTGAAGTACAAGTAATTTAGCAATTTAAGGATTTAGATAATGGTGACGGCATACGAATTGTTAATGTCATAGCTATAATATAATTCTTGCATTTCAGTAAGTGGTTAAGGGGGATGAAAAGATTATTTGCCGATGATGCTATTATTTATCGTAAAATTAAAACCCAGGAATACAGCGCTTTGTTACAAGACGATATTATGAAAATAATTGCGTGGTGTAAAGACTGGCAGGTGGAGCTAAACGCTAAAAAGTGCCAAGTCATGCGTATAAGTAAAAAGGTGACACCATTTAGCTCTGAATATACAATTAATGGTACTGTCCTTAGAACTGTAGATTCCGCTAAATACCTAGGGGTAACAATTCGTAATAATTTGTCGTGGAATGAACATATCGAGAATTTAATTGGGAAAGCAAATCGTATGCTCCGATTTCTAGGTCGTAATTTAAAATAATGCACTCCGGAAGTTAAATCGATTGCATATAAGTCACTAGTGCGGCCTCACTTGGAATATTGTTGTTCTGTATGGGGTCCCCATCAAAAGGGGTTAATGGAGGCATTAGAGAGGGTCTAGAGAAGGGCCGCCCGATTCGTGACAGGTATATATGGTTGGAGGGAAAGCGTAAGTGTGATGTTGAAGGAGTTAGGTTGGGAAGACCTGGAACACCGAAGGCGTTGCTCTCGACGGAAGTTAATTGAAAAATTCACGACTGACATATTTCAGAATGACAGCAAAGAAATATTGCTACCAGCAACATTCGTATCTCGGAAAGACCGTGAAAATAAGATAAGAGAAATAAGGGCCAGAACCGATTCTTTTCTGTATTCATTTTTTCTACGAGCGATTAGGGAATGGAATAGAAAGGATTTACCGGACGAGTAAACTTAAAATTTGACAGGAGTAGCTTTCGATAAAGCTCTCCGGCCATCCTGATCTGGGTTTTCCATGGTTTTCCCAGATCACTCCACGCGAATGCTGGGATGGTTCCTCACAATATCCCATGGGTGCCTCCTACCATATCCCTTCCAAACTATTACCCTTTCGGATAGGTGCAATGCACCCTCTGCCACACACTTTTAGTGAATCGCAGAGTAATAGTAATAGTAATCTCTTTATACTTTATCATTGACGGAAATAAGCATATTACTCACATAACATCCGTGGACACCTAACACTTTTTAAAAAATAATTTTCGCAACAAATAAGTCATTGGGCATAGTTTTTTCCACAGATATTGTGTATGATCATTCCATTTCAATATTTAGTCAAAATATATACCCAAACGTTTTATTGATCTGCTGTTCAGATAGAAATAAAATCGTCATGCACAGATAAAGCAATTTATCACTGTATGCGAACACGCACAGGGATACATCAAACGAAACTATCCAGTCGTTAATCTTAAGAAGACAGTTCTAACAGCGTTTAGTATACGGGGACTACTCTGAAATAGAAATGGATTTCTCGTTAGTCTCCTTTAGAGATCTTTACGAAACCGCTGACACATTTTCGGCTGATGGAAGCCGGAATGTTCTGCCGAAGTTGTTACTTGCAGGACGAAGCCTCAGTGGAGACATCTGGTGGCAGATGAAACTCTGACCCGGGGAAATGGACGGCTGAGTACAGTCACAGGGTTAACTCTGTGGACATTTTGCAGTTTAGATACAATACAATGATATTTCACAAGAATCGCACGTTGACGGGGTTTCATAAAATGTGCACTGAGACAGCATCGAATGAAAAACAAATTTTTATAGTGTTGCTTAACCTAAATTGTAAGACACGGTACCCTGATCATTTCGCCCATGATTTTGTAACAACGCCGTAATTCTTCAGAACTTGAAACATTTTTGATAAACTTTCTCACAAATCTGTAGTTTTTTGACTGCAAACAGATCCGCAGATTAATAATAATAACAATTTTTGTGAGGTACCTAATCGAGTGCTAATACTAAACAGGTTAAAAAAAAAAAAGCATCCAGTAATATTTTCTTACGTTTGTTTTCATTTCCCTATTTAACAAAATCTGACCTCTCAAAGCCGTTAAAAATACATGCCAGCCTTTGATTTTGTAACCATCTGACTGAAAAAACCTGAATGAAATTCGAAATGTTTTAAATAAAATAAGTTCATATGTTTTTAAAAAAATATTTTCACATTACTCTCTCACCAAAGTTATTTTTTTTATCCATTCAATAGGGAGTCATTTTTTAGTGTTATAGGCATGCGTTACTGGTTTTGCGTGGTGTTGCGCATGCGCAAGTGCTTACGTCACTGACATCAACTACAACAACCAGCTGTGCCCAATACTTTTCTCGAACGCGGACATTTTAAATACCTTTCATTCCAGTATGCTGGCTTCCAGCATAGTTTAACAAATAACTTAGTCATTTAAGCAGCGATCGTTATGATTCCAGTTACTTCACAAGGTGCTTGAAAGTTGGCTCTGACTAATGAAAGCGTTCAAATAATTACGTACAGCACAAGTGTTAAGTGATAAGACGGCATCTTGATCTGAAAATATAAGTAATAGAATCATTTATTTGTCGACAACGAAGTCGTGTGGGTTTGTAACTGGACGAAGTGCCCAGTGACGGCTTAGAACTGAGAGTCGAGTAGTTGGAAGTTAAAAGGACGCCGTGGGAGATATTAGAGCAGCCGTACAAGCAAACTCAACAGCAAGTATTAAACAGCGCATTCGTATTCATGGCCGACCGCCGTACTTACGGAGGTGAGTTACGGAAATGCAAAAACTGCGACTACATGGAGAGGAAGAAAAACCTAGAACACTCCCACGGCTTTGGCGAACGAATTTTCACTAAACTATCTGCTAAATGGGTCGAGACTCACCACAGAGTCGACAATTCGCACTACAAAAGTTAGTAAGGCCACAGTTCCGCCGCAAGTGTAAAAGAGAAATGCGGCGGTACCTCACACAACTAGATCCAAGTTGAAATTGCAGTTGGGAGAATCAAAAAACATATCTCAGGTATTATCCGCTTATCGTTTTGAACTAGGATCTTAAACAGCTTATAATTTATCAGCTATACTGTATAATAAAATTGCAGAATAGTTAAGCCTGTACATGCAATGTATTTCTAAAAATAGCAATTGCAGTGTAAACTGATGATAGAGACTCAAAATCCGCAAAAATTCGAAATTTTTGTTTATCAGGTTCGAGCATCATGCTTAAACTACTTGACGGAATTGAACTAAACTGCAAAAAGTGATAGCTTATTGCATGAGTCAGAATATAGGATACATATTACCCCAATAAGCTACAAAGTTCCCGATGCTACACTGATTAAAACTTAAATATTCAAATTTTGTTTATATGTGCCCGTATCCCACAAAAACTAACGAATCATGGAATCTATATTAATATAAATCTTATAAAACTCCAAATAGTATATAGTTTTAAGAATTGTATTCAACTAAAAATGATAATAATTTGGAAAAGTCTCAGTTTAGCGTTATGACATTAAAATGAAACATACTCTACTTTTCCCTCGACGCCACGGACTGTACATTAATCAAACTACATCGAAAACCGTCCACTATTTGGAGATAATTGCGTTGAACAAAAATTTATCGTGAATTTCTTATTTTTTCCGACGTCACATCAAAACGGATCATATTCTGTTTCGTCCGCGCAACGATGAGGTGTACAGTCTTTGACATTACTTTTGGCCGCTGCTGAAATATTCTATCACTCTTATTTTGCACAATCTGGCATCAATGTCATCCCAGGCAACAGGAACGCAATACTGGCTCCGCCTCCTCGCAATTTCATTGGTGGATATTTTATTCAGAGCCATCTATACTGCAGATTTTTCATTTCCTTAAGTCAATGCAGGAAACAATTGGCTAACAGGTAGGAATTAAGCTCCTCCCACTGACGATTCTTATTGGCAGAACAGTTCATCAACCTTCCATTATATTTCT
Source organism: Vandiemenella viatica (assembly GCA_031002005.1). Taxonomy (NCBI): domain Eukaryota; kingdom Metazoa; phylum Arthropoda; class Insecta; order Orthoptera; family Morabidae; genus Vandiemenella; species Vandiemenella viatica. The sequence goes on along the minus strand of CM061919.1, from coordinate 237,648,266 downwards.
ATAATACTTTACCAAAATTCAGATCTTGAAACGTATCCCACAAGTTGTAATTAAGGGGGTTGCATTAAAGTGAGGCAGGAAACAGGCTCAATGCTATATATTACTACGGTTGATTACCATAAAACTATAACGATAAGATTGTTATACTCATTTTGATAATTCCTTCGGATAATATTTCACTCATATATCTGGTCAGTCCACAAACCAAGGGATAATCATGTTCCATTAGGTAGAATTTTTAGTACTACGAAAAAACAGAAACAAGAAATTATTTCGGAACTGTCTCTCTCCAAGATGGATTGAATGAAACAGTCTTACTTCGCTGCGTTGTATACACCTATACGAGGAAAGTAGCACCGAGCGTCCAGTGGTCCTATGGTTAGCGTTCCGGGCTGCTGAGCGAGCGGTTCCGAGTTCAAATCCAAGTAGTTCTTATTTTTTTTTTTTTTAATTTTGAAATTTATCATTACTTGTATTTTCTTTTTAAGCGTATCAAAACTGCACATTGCTTATGAGTATAAGGTATCCATGATTCTTTCCTAACTGCGTCAGGAAATACGAAAAAGATCTGCGAAACTACCCAATGTTTCGTAACTAATAGCCAACGTAAGCATGAAAGATTTGCGGCGGCAGAACTGACGAAAATCTACACAGGTTTCAAGCCGCGCCGAAATCATATCATCTGTCCCTTTTCAAAAGACACACATGTGTCCAAAATAATTATTTCACAGTAGAACGATCATCGCGTTTCAGAAAGAAATTTTTTACAAGAGGAATTTTTGCTCTCTTTGTAGGTGGACGATAATGATTATGCACTATATAAATAAATGAGAGTTAATCGCGTAGAACTAAATAATAGCACCGCAACAAATTAAATGACCATTGTCACTAAAAAATTTACATCCAGATTATTATCGTAGGACAAAAATAAATTCTTTTATAACTGGTATAAGTAATTAAAGTTAATTTAGATTTGGGCTTAAAGACAGGGAGTTCTTAAAGTACCGTTTTTTCCCGTTTTCTACAATGCTGTTAGTTGTTTTTGACACTATTACTTCATGATCTTTACAGCATTGGGATTTATTAAATACTGGGGATAAATGCGCATTATTTAACAAGGCGTGAAATTACCTGCGTTATTCTTTGTTTGGAATAACATAAATAAATTCAAGCATTTGGCGAATGAGGATGTCGCCGTTCGCGTGATTGTTCTTTAGTCTCCTGTATAAAGTGGAACGCTCAAGTTTTGTCACCCGTCAGCCGTCATAATCGACTCCATAATCGCCTAGGTCTCAAGGATTCAAACAAACACAGTCTACCGGTAAAGTAAGGTTGATAATGACTAAAGACCGAGCGTGGCGTGTGAGCGGTAACGCTCTGGTTCCAGGCAAATGCTGGGATGATTCTTATAGAAGGCCATGGCCGTTCCCTTCTTTAATAAATTCAACATCGATGAAACGTAAAGCAATAAACAAAAAAAATAAGGATAGGGAGGAGGTATTGTTAATAGATTACAAGCCAGCTGCGACCTCCTCAATAAATTTAGCCAGATCTATTTTTCTATGATTTTACGCCTCGTCGACATAGAGGTGATTATTGGCTGGATAGGAGTAGTGGCAAGGATTTCGGCCATGCCCTTGTAAAGAACCCATTCCGGTATTCATATGGAGTGATTTGGGGAAACCTTGGAAACCACAAATCTGTATCGCCGAACTTGGATTCGAACCTATGTCCTCCCGAATAAGAGATCAGAACGTAAACGATTTTCAGACGACGCCTAGTCATTCACAAGCCGTCACAGCACCGACAAACGCGTGTTCCGAAATGGTAAAGATGTAGAAAAATAGATATTTGTTCAACCTCTAAAACGGTAAATAAATAAAATAAAATAATTTGATTCTTTATCTATGAATGCTTGGGAGACGTTACTTTTTGTATTGCCCTCATGCAATTAACATGGATTCCCACCGTTTATTCAATTACTAGCTGTATGTTGGATAATTGTGAAACCAACAAAAACTTTTGCCAAATGTTCTGCTCGTGTTGAATTATTACGTGTAGATATTATTTACGCGTTATAAAGGTATTCTTCCTTGCCGAAGGAAGTAGGAAACTTAAGACTACTTCCTGGTAAGCGTTGTCATATTTACTTTCTGCGATGTTGCCACGATGTTCTGCGTAGTAGTAGAGCTGTAGCAATTTCCCTATACAAGAAATAGTGTCTCATAGCTGGACACACACATCGGCGAAATGAAAAATTATTTATGTTCCAGTCTCATCTAGAATATTTTCATTTAACTGATTACTTCTCTTGTAACAGTTCGATTCTTTATACAGATTACTATTCAATCACGGAATGTTGTATCTATATGTATATATTTTCTTTGGTCATATAATTGATGAAGCACCAGCTTCTGTAAGTTTAGGTGTCTGAGTGGTAACGCGCTGGGCTGTCAACGTGCTGGTTCTCGGTTCAAGCCCAGGTGCTGTAATTTTTTTTTTTTTCATTCTTTATCTCCTTTTCACTTGTTGCAAAATACATATCATTTAAGTAAGTTTATATATGTTTCGTGGTCAATTGGAACAGTTGAAAAGAATCATAAAATTAATGTTTTGGCTGAAATGAGAAAGTGTCAACGCATCTTGCGCCAATAGGAACTGTAAGCCAGTTTTCCGATAAATTTAATTTAACCATTACGATTTGTGCCACTCAACTTTACCAATTTTTTTCTAGTTCTGATGGCAAAGGCGGGAGATTGATGATTGGGGTAATGATGGCTGTTTAAAAATAACAAGGACCTAAATCAAACTAATGTGCGGTTTTTGTAGCTAATGTTCCTGTTGGACACAGTGGTATTAGCAAGCAAATCAGAATTGAAAAAATGTGAGTAGTTATTATTACGAAAACAAAAAATCATCATTGACGAATAACATGCTAATGCGAGGTTCCGTATTTAAAAAAATGATGCTCCTACTAGTGATCAGTAATGATATAATTGATATATATCCTCAATATAATGACATGATAACCTTATTTCCGAAATCTGAAATTGCAAGAAAAAAACAGGAAATTTGAGGAAGGAGGAAAGATAATGCCAGGCTGGTTATAAGTTGATATTACCTTAACTTCTGTCTCTGGTAATCCAGTGAGGACGGTACTGTAAGTGGCTCAGATTCGCGGAGCCATGCTGATCCCGGAATCTAGTGCGTTGTCTCGCGGTTCCACGGTTCGTGTCAGGCCGCGGGCAAAAGTGGTTTCATGAGCGTTATGGTTTTCTGGTGTTGCTTGTACACGGGACAGTGAAAACATATTATACACTTAATGAGAGGCAAAAGCTACATATGTCTGCATTTTCGTTGTTATTCTTTAGTAACGTAATTATTAATGCAATGGCTCGAAAAAATTAGTTTTTAAGTAATGTAAAAAAAAAAAAAAAAAAAAACCGGCCTCTGTCTTTGAGAAGGGGAAATTTCACATTTCGGATTTTTTTAATTTAAAACGAAATTTTGATGACTGGATCGTGAATGTGAATTGAGTACTGTCTAATGTCACTGCTAAACTTTACCCTTCATCCAATTCGTTCGGCTATGAATTAATGTAAATATATGATTTGTAATTGAGTCTAAACATTACTGACAAACATTTTTAAAAGTGAGGCTCAAAATTTTTTGATATTAATAGATCAGTCAAACATCCGTATAATTCAATCAATGAAACAATCCATCATTCAACCAAAATATTATTGGATTAATTTCCTATTCGTTTGCTGAATAGTAACGCAAACAAGATTTAATTTAGAACTACTGGTATCTGTATGTATTGACATATTAACCTGTTGTACGCTGAAGTGATGCTAAAGTCAAACACAATCCATTTCAGAATACGGAAATGAGTAACAATCCAGTCTTACAGTACAAATCAGGATACTGGATGTAAATTCATTTAGCCAAAGTTTCAAGCAAGTAGTTTTTTTCCTCATAGTTGTAGAAGAACGATAGCCAGGATTTCTATGTTCCTTTCGTTTCTTTGCTTTATTGGCTTAGACTGATAGTGTCTCATCAGCGATTATACACTAGTTTTGTGAAATGCAAAACCGACTCCATTAACATGAAAGACACTGCTAAGACTCAATCAGATCGGATAGACGCAGATGAAAGAAAGAAAAAAATAATGAAACTGTATGATAGAAACGTAAGGAAGGTTGTACGTCGTTAAAAAAGTTATATACCCCTTTTGCTCTAGATTTATTTAAACGAGAGAAGTATAAAGGATCAAATCTCAAAAAAAAAAAACTATCTGATAGCAAAAAATTTATCACCCATAACATGGTTCTAACACCGCATGGATAGAGTCCAGGGCTTCACAGAAATGAACCTTCAAATAAAAACAGTCAAAACCCCGCAGGGGCCTGGTACGAGAGTGCCAGGTACGGGTTTGGCGAACCCGCGGTGCCCGAGCTGGAAACTTGTGAGCGCCGCAAGTTTCCCACACCGTAAACTCCTACCATGCTTCAACGACCACCGTAGGGCGTGGCGGTGGAACGTTGTGTGCCTAGGAGAACGGGGATCTTGGCTTCATCGCCCGGATCGCGAGGACGGTACAAACCTCTATAAAAAACCCCTCAACCTCAAGGTCGGATACGTGCCGAGGAGGTGCATGGGTGAGAGGCAGATCACTCGCTAACGTACAACCTCAGGGGCACCTGCGCACCCCTGTTGTAATAGCATTTCTTTCTTTAATGGTTTTTACTCGTGGGACCACAATGCCTACTCCCAAAAAACCAAAAAACCCCTGCGGCCCGGGTGTGCCGCAGGTAAATAAAAACACACCCAGTTCATACAAACGGGCAAGGGTTGAAAGCCCACCCCCGGATGTAAACAACAGTAACGGCAAGGGTTGTATTATTGACAACGCCTTCGTTATTATGACAAGGGTGGAGGGATCTTTTGAGAAGGTCTCTCCATTTTATGTGAACAAAGGTTTAGAGGGTATTGCGGGTACCCTCAAATCGGTCAAAAAGCTGAGGAATGGGACACTGCTTTTGGAGACATCCACCCACAAGCAGGCTGTCCAACTCCTTAAGTGTGAGAAGCTCGGGGAGTTCGCAGTGAAGTGCGAACTCCATAAAACTCTAAATTCAAGTAAAGGTGTCATCACCTGTAGGGACCTTATGGATTTAGAGACCGAGGAACTCCTTAAGGAGTGGTCTACAGAACATGTGGTCGAGGTTCGTCAGATTAAACGAAGGGTTAACGGCAGTCTTGAGAAGACAGCCACCTTCGTCCTGACGTTCGACACTCCGACGTTGCCCAAAAACATCAAGGCAGGGTATTTGAATTTGAATATTCGCCCGTATGTGCCGGACCCAATGCGCTGCTTTAAGTGCCAGCGGTTCGGCCATACAACGGCGACATGCAAGGGTAACCCCACCTGTGGGAAGTGCGGAAAGGCGGCTCATGAGCCAGGCACTAGCTGCACGCTCCCACAGGTGTGTGTCAACTGCTCCGGGGCACATCCAGCCTGGAGCAGGGAGTGTCGATTGTATCTGGAGGAAAAAAAGATACAGGAGTTGAAAACGAAAGAGCGGATTTCGTATGGCGAAGCCAAGAAGCAGTATAAGGCTCTGGCTCCACCAGTCTTCGCTACCAGCTTCGCGAAGACGTTATCAACTCCCGTCAGGAAAGAAAGTGTCGCTACCCAGACGTCCGTTGCGGACATGGGCACAAGTCCAATGTGCTCATGTCAGTGCAGATGTGGTGCCAAACCCATCAAGGTTATTACACCTAGGACCTCGGACGCTGGTAGCAACACTCTGACGAACACGACCATATCGACAGTATGTTCAGCAAGTCCACCAGCTAAGGCACAGCCATCCGTTACAGTAGCTACAGACGTGGGTGCCTCTGCAACAGCAGAAAGAGCACCCATTGCAGAAACATCACCTG